>JAAAKG020153453.1:0-30839 GCA_010014905.2 Druon quercuslanigerum
GTTTCTATGGCTTCTTATGTCCCTTCTAACTAGGGTCTCATTCACACATTCTAACCATTTCTTCCGCGGTCTGCCTCTGGGTACGCTGCCATTTACTTTACCTTGATATACCTGTTTCGTTCGTCGTCCATACTTTATTCCTTCAACATGCCCGAACCATCTTAACCGATTAGCCTGTAATATACCGACACACTAAATCTTTATTTACTGAAATACGAATAATGTTTTTCATGACATTTTTTTTATTCTTATTTAGCATTCCCATATCTCGGAAGTAAGTTTTTATTTTCTTTTTCAGATTATAGATTAGATTTTTAATCGCTATCCAAAGACGATTGTCAAAACCCATGAAATATTAGCCTTTAAATTCTTGAATCATTTACTCGGAATTGGTTAACTTTTTCTGATTAAAATCTTTTTTTGTAATGAAGCAACTCTCTATCTCGGGAGTAAGTTTTTATCTTTTATTTTTATTGAACACTTTACTTTTTAATCACTAGCAGCAGCCGAGCCTGTTCGAATTTTATGTTTCTATCACTTTAAGCTTGTCAACTTCCACATTGTACTTCTTGAAAGTGGATGATTCTTCCTAATCGCACATTTTTGCATCAATTGTTATTTGTACAATATATCCAAAATTAGAAAATATGAATTCAAATTAATAGTGATTATTAGTTTAAAAACGTGCAAAGATAATTTTGCCCTGAAAATCTATTGGAATGTTTATTTTTGCATCAGCTATGTCCAACTTTGCGATAAAAAAATATGTTTTAAATTTTCTGTGTCATTACTATGTAATCATTACACAGCCACACAAAAAAATCTTTGTCCGAATCTGGAGGTCAGAGCATGTTTAGTATATGTTTTGGGGTCGCTGAATCCGAAATCAAGTCCAGGGTTCTGACATAACCTCAGAAACCTCATAAAAATTTGTTTCGAATCCGGGGGTCTGCCCATGTGTATTATCTGTTTTTGTGATCGCTGAATCTGAATTCAAGGTCCAAAAAGACCCCAGCTCGTCAGGCTTCTGACATAACCTCAAAAACCTCATAAAAATTGTTTCGAGTCCGGGGGTCAGACCATGTTTATTATATGTTTTGGGGGGTCACTGAACCCGAATATCTCTTCATAACCTTTAAAACACCTCGTAATCTAAGCTATCGGACTCTTTAATGTTTTAACTTTAGCCTATGTTAAACATAAATTAGTTCAAATAAAATTGACGTGCTGTAATGTTTAAGATTACTGATTCGGATTCGACAACCCCAAAAGCATAGAATAAACATGGTCTACGCCCCGGTCACCAAAAAAAATTTATGATGTTTTTTAAGCTTATGTCTTAACCTTGACGTGCTGGGGTTTTTCGACCTCGGATTCGGATTCAGAGACCCCAAAAGAACATAATAAACATGGTCCGACCTCAAGACCCGAAAAAAGAATACCAAATTAATTACAATCGTCAAGTTTATAATAAACTAGAAAAAAGCTGGAAAGTGAAATAAATACACCAATTTCCTATATTTCCCTTTAAATGAGTTATTTATTTCACTTTGAGCTAAAACCTAAATAGCCTTAATTATCCTCATTTAGAAAAATATTTGCTTGAAGAAACAATATTTTGGTTGAATCAATCCCCGAATATGGTTATTGTATGGAGAACAAAATATTTAGTTGACCAAGCAAATTTTTTGCTTAGTAAAATTTGTTTGAATATACTATATATTATGGTTAATACTAGCAAATATTTTGGTTCGTCTAAATACAACTTTTTGTTAATCCATTAACGACCAAAGCTATCAATTTTATAACATGAGTTTGATCGCAAAATTTATGGGTATAACAAAACAGTAAAAGATCAAAAGTACTGTTCCTTATGTTTTTGGGTGAGCTAACCTCGAATCCCTCATCAAAATTTAAATATTTTCACTCCAAAATTAAATATGGCGATTTTTGCATGCAGAAATAGTGAACAATGTTTGATTTTTTATTTTTATAATTTTTTTTTTCTAATAAAATACTCTCTTTGATTATTTGGTAGATCCAACCAGCAAATTTTGGTTAATCAGTCCAACATTTTCTAACATCAACAAAACGATTCAACCAAGAACTTTGATCTATTGAACGAAATAAATTATGGTCAACGAAACGAAAATATTGTCCAAGTAACCAAAATATTTTCTGAAATGAACCAAAGGCGCTTAACCAAACAATTTTTTGAATGAAGAAATTTTATTTTTCTGGGTGCAAAATAGCTATTGCACACAAAAAGTGATATTAATATAACTTGCTGTAAGAGCAAATTATTTCAGGGCCAATTTCAGTTTCAAGCCTATTTGAAACGACAACATACACAATTACTCGTGTAACCGTCAAACATAGTGTTTAATTTCTCATACGATAAGATTCATAACCGTTCGTTATACGAGTTATTGTTGGAGAAAATTCAGCCCAAATTGTGGGTTCAAAACTTCAACTACTAGATATGTAAGCTTTAAAAACATAATCACAAAACTTTTGAACTCTTTTATCTGATAGATAGATAGGCCTTCGTTTTTCAGTATCTAAAGCATTTTTGTGCTTTGAACGGATATCAAATAAAAATTTAAGAAATTTAAATTACATTAAAATCAAATGTAAAATCCTATTTTACTTCCAATAATTAAGTTAATTTGCAGAATTCCTGAAAATAAAATCAAGAATCCAACAACCAAATTTGGACAATCACCATAAAATGTTCCTATTGTAATTTGAAAAAAAGATAAAGGAAATTCCTATCACTATCTTTCCTAACTAACATTTCAGCACTCATACAGTACCATTATTAAGGTAAGAAAAATTTGAGCAGGTAGGAACAGCCGCGAAATCACGATGCTCTCTCCCGGATATCTGCGAATCAAGTAAGAGTCAAAATGAAAGCCCATTCTTAACATAATTGAAATATCAAGTGAGGGTCAAAAGACAAATCCGTTACAAACGTACCTAATATACCCGTCATGAACAAATAAGAAATAGAGAAAGTAAAAGAAAATCAAGATTTGCATGAAAACTCTATGCTAAAAGTATAATTAATCAAATTAGCATTACACTTCTTTAATCTGTCCGAATTAGTTTTTAAATTAATAGATAACTCCTCTTGTTTCCTAATATTAAGCATTTCCATAAATTCTCTCTTTCTCTCATTAATCTCAACTAATTCAAGGGGTATGCTCGGAAGCATTGCAACCACATCCAAAGAAATCATTACAGCGTCATCCGGAACCGTTTTAATTAATAATTTTGTGAAATTCACAGCTATTTTTAATATTATATTTTCAAATTGTGATAGTCTTCGAGAATCAAATTCAGTTTTGTTACAAAAATTTTGTAGGAGTATTAATAGTCGGAATAACTATTCTCAAAGTATGGCCATCTTTGAGAATCTTTCTCAAACCATAATATCTGGCTAGAACTTTGTTTTCATTATTAATATCCAGTCCATCGTATATCTTTTCCTAAAAGCCTAAAAGCCCTTTCTATCTCTAATCGTAAAATTACTTGAAAATCTCAATTTTTAAATGTTTTCACGGATTTTCATTTAATAAATCAAAAATATGTTTAATCTAATCTGATTTTGTCATACAAACGGTAATATAGCCTTTATCAGCTTTAATGGAAATTATCTCAGGGTTGTTTTTAAGAAAAAATTTCGTTATCATTGCACCTTTCGAAATTTACGATCAATATTACTAATGCGCAGACAATTTATATCAACAAAGCTCTTTGACAAGTGCAACGCCTTGTTTTGAAAATTTTGCTGATCTAATATCGAATTTTGTGTATACTTAATTCGACATCTTTGACTATTTCCAACATTTGTTTCGACCTAATTTTTATCACACGGTTACTAAAACCTTTACCTAATCTGAGAATATCTTTAACTCAATCAGGAATTTAAATATCTGTCAAATTTATAAGCCAGGGATCATTATCTCCTTCTCAAAGATTATGTGCAAATTAAAATTTTCCTCTAGAATATTACTTTGGTGATCAATCAAAATGGAAAGTTTGTCCTAATGTTTTTCATCATTGTTAAAAAATGAACTCTAAAATTTTTTTCTGCCAACATGGACATTGAATGTCTTATAAAGTTTTTTTTTCATTATGTAGCTTAATAATATAATGCTGTAGCATAAGAATAATGAACCACTCCTTTCTGGTCAGGTCCGCAACGCGACAGAAGCTCATTGATTAGGGAAGAGAGATAGTACTTCAATTCGGCTAGCCCCCCCCCCCACACTAATTTTAACAATTAAACGCAACTCGACATCAGTCTGCTGACCTTATACTAGGAAATTTAGTTTACACTCGTTATCCTATCTACCCTTTTAAATGAAAATTGTCTTACACTGATTACCTGTCGACAACTTTTCTCATTGACAAATTCTACCCTTTGAGGCAGGCTTCTCATATTTTTTTCTCTCTTTCGCACACTCAATTCGGAATTCCCATGGGTTTCTTCAGCCCTATTAAGTGGCGAACGATTAGGTACGGCGACCAGGACTTTACGAGGTCATATATATTTCACCCCGACGTGAGGGAACTTGACACGTTTCGCATTCTGATCGGTACACGTGCATGGCATACATGCAGAGTGGCTCAAAAATACTATAGAGCCAGACATTGTGAATCCCCTACCGAGATCTCATGATGGATGTTATCCCAGTAATAGACCCCTTCCCTGCACGTCGAACATTCATTTTCATCCTACTTACGCTACTATTTTTTTGCTTTAGGACCTGCAATTCCTTCACACACGAAGTACAAAGAGTTCTATATGAAAATCTGTTTCAGCTCTGCGATTCATTGACCTTTGGCTTACACAGAGACGATCGTAGATCTCAGACTGTTCCAGGTCACCCTCAAATTTGCCGCACTTTTTCAATTTTCCTTGCTAATTCTTTCGATTGCACGCTGTTAAACATTTCTTTTGGAAACTTCTACTACATTTATTGGAAGTTTATTTCCGAAACGTAAGTTAACGCTACAATGCATAATCTTGTAGTTTCCAAATGCTGGCATTGGCATGGTACCTCACATGTATTGGAATGTTACCATACAAATCCAGCAGCCAGTAATACTTCTCTATTATACTTTAGCTAGATATATCAATACCTATTTAAGCGAAAAATTAAAAAAAATCAATCATTTCTGAAATTTTCTGACGGAGCCAAAACTTTTGCTAATATATTATATAACGCACGTATTTATGGAATTACCCTTTAGAGGGCCGGAAAACCAATATTTTGGCTCACCAGATAAACTTCTTTATTTTTATTTTTAGATTAAAACATTCATTTTTGGAACATTATTATCAGATTTCAATGTAATTTAAATTAAATTGATCCTTCCTACCCCCTTTTTAAGTACCCCATACCCCTTAAATTTACTATTCCAACTTTGTAAAAACGGTGCCTTGTTTCGCATGCATGAGATTGTAATCAGAAACAAATATTGTTATAAAAGGTTTTGAATGTTACTATTTGATATAACTCAATATAAATTCACCCCCCCTCACTTATTTTTGACATCAGATTTGAATTCAGCGTCGAAAAATACATCGAGAATGTATATTTGCACTTCCAAATATATAAAAATTGAATTGCGTCACTAAGAGGGTGAAACACCCCTAAAACAACCCCTTAAATTTAATTAACCATCCTATAAAATTTATAATAATAATTTTTATATAATGAAACCAACCTATATTCTATTGAAAAAACAATGTTTTTCGAATTCGTAATTTTTAACACTGGCTGTATTGTACCGGACCGGAAAGCCAATATATTGGCTCACCCCCTGATCGACACTTTTTCTATAATCAATCAATGATATAAGATACTTTTTGGGCCAATTTTCTGAGTTCGATTTTCCTCCAAAATTTCGGGCCCTCTAAAGGTTAAAGGAACTTATGAAATTTAAAGAATTCGGAGAATTCAGAGAAATTGTGGAATTCAAGGAATTCACGGAATTTATATTACGCCCGGAATACACGGATTTTATGGAATTGATTAAATTTACGTAATTCAAAGATTTTACGGAATTATAAGAATTTACGGTATTGACAGAATTGAACCTTTGCAAAGCAGAACCGAGAGAGCGCTTGGCCTAGTGGGAAAGTGAGGAGATAGCGCGACAGGTCGAGATATTCGAGCTCCGGTGAGTCAAACTTTTAACACGTTTTTTAAAAATTAACTCGCGATATTTTTGAAACTAAAATAGATTTTTCAATCAAATTTGTACGAGTAACTCTTCTTACCTTAACCAAGCCTTCGAGATAAACCAAACCGAATAAACAACATATGATTAATAATAAATAAATGATATGTATTCCTATTGAGATTTGTTATAAAACAAAAGAATATACCATAATCAATATAACAAATATTACATTTTTAGAAAAACTTCTTCACTCTTTAAAAAATACAGTTACCCTTACAATTTTACAAAATCTTGACATTTCACCAATAATCTTAAGAGGAATGGATATCATTAATTTATTGTAAACTATATGTTGTTTTTTCGTTTGTGTTTATCTCGAAGGCTAGGTTAAGGTAAGAAAAGTTTCTCCTCCAAAGTTTATTCAAAAATCTCTTTTAGTCTCGAAAATATCGCGAGTTAAGTTTTAAAAAATGTATTCAAATATTCACTTTGGAGCTCGAATCTTTCATTCTGTGCCGTTATCCCCTTCCCTTTCTACTAGACCAAGAGCTTGCTCAGTTCTGCTTTCCGAGGGTTCAATTTCTTGAAATTAACGGAATTCATGGAATTTAGGAAAGTCATGGAATTCACGGAACTCACGAAAATCATTGAATACACGGAATTAATTGAATTAATAGATTTCACGGAGTTTAAAATTCCGTGATTACAGTCAATTCCGTAAATTACTTGAATTCCTTGAATTTCGTAAATCTAGCGAATTCCTTGATAGCTGTGAATTACTTGAATTCTACCAATTACGTGCATTCTATGAATTCCGTGAATTAAGCGAATTCCGTAACTATCGTGACTTTAATTAATTCCGTAAATTCCACGAATTCCATAAATTTAGTGAATTCCTTCAATTCCGCAAATTTCGTGAATTCCATGAATTTCTTGAATTCCTTGAATGCCTTGAATTCGACTAACTCCTTGAATTTGGTGAACTTTCTCCATTCTGTGACTTCCTTGAATTCCGTGAATTTCTTGCATTAGTTGAATTTCATGAGGTCAATTAATTCTGTGAATTCTTCGTGCATAATTTTCGTCTTATCAATGCTCGAATACATGAATTGGAATCCTAGACGGTTACTTCAGGATTTACAACACTTAACACTACATTTATTGCAATTTCGTCATTCCAATACCATGTTTGCAATTTCATCTTACGGTTGTATACTAGAAGTGTTGTAAAAATGTTGTAAAATTCCAAAAAAATTTAACAGCGCAGTGTTAAAAATAAAGGACACAACCGAAAAAACACATGTTCTGTCAAAATTAAAAGGATTTCGAGCCGCTGCGCCGTACGGCCAATAATAATTTGCAATCCGTTTTTCACTTTTTGATTGCTTATTTTGCTTCGATCCCAAACATTAATATTTTTAAAAAGACAGTGCAAGTGAAAACAGACGTGACTGTAATAATAAAAGGAATCTCTAGGTCATTGCCTTTTAGCCTCTGGCGTGAATACAGCAATTGGATTACATCCGATTTAAACACTCTGAAAAAATATAGCTGTCAGTCATCATTTTAGCGTAGTAAAAAGGTATAGATGCATCCAAATGACAAGGTTCTATTACGGTACATGCATATTGAAAGATTTTATCTCGGCAAATTGTACAGCAGCGTTTCAGAATTATTTTATCGATGCCCTTATCAGATTTCGAAACGTTATTTTACAAATCCTGAATAAAATAGTCTAGAAGTATTCAAAACAAATAAGATTTTTCCTTATAAATATTATTATTATACCATTCTTACAAATGCACAGAAAACTGTTTTGCCCACTCTCAAACTTTTTTCTGTGATTTAGCTTTTCGAATAAGTTTTTTTGAGTATATTTTACTTACGGTACTTAGTAAGCTGATCCCGCTGCATTATTGCAGGCGCTTTTATCTCCCTTTCTTTTGTATATTGGTACGATAATCGCTTTTTTCCAATCACCTGGGTCTTTTTCGCCACCGTGCTTAAGCATTTCTGCGTTAATACTGTCTACCCCGGAAGCTTTACCGTTTTTCAAGTTCTGGATTATATCCCTAACCTCAGTGACACAGACTTTCCCAATCGAGTTTTCTAACGCATTGTGTTCTACATCGCATTTGTGGTTTCCTATATCTTCATCTCCGGATTGTCCCTTAAAATGGTCTCTGAAAGCGTATCTAGCCCCGCCTGCCTCATATTGCATTTACTCTTTGCTATTTCTCATGTTGCCAAATTCTGTACTTTTATTTTTCTTCATTGCTTTGTAAAGTAGTTTCTTGATTCCTTCAAAGTTGTTTTGTATTTTCTTCTCTTCTTCTGCTCTAACTTTATCTTTACTTTCCTTAATTAATAGCTTGAGTATCCTCTTTTTGCGTCTGTAATCATTTATACGTATATTTCTTTACTCATCGCTAAGACCTGTCATGTTCAAAGTTCTCCTGTACACTTCTTTCTTATTTTTTTGGGCAGCCTAAATTTTATCATTCCACCATGCATCACCAGACATTCTTCCTACAACCGCGGTACCACAAACTTCGATTGCACATCTAACAATGATATCCCGGAACATAATCCATGCGCCTTTTATATCTTTATGTAGTATAAGCGCCTCCCAAGTTGCCTTACCTATGCTTTCGATTATCTTACTTTGGATATCTATTTGCACATACGGTTTCTGTTGGTTCTCAATTCTGATTCGCGTTTGTTTTGTTATCTTGGTTCTCTTTTTTCTCTATCCCCGAGCTGATTTAATTTTGGAGATCAGAAGGTAATTGTCAGTATTGCATTCACAACCCCTCATGATCATTGTATCTTTGACTAGCTCTCTTAATCTTTTATCCGCAACAACAAGTCAATTATACTTTGGCTCCTTCCTTTAGACCAGGTGTGCATGTGGATCATTTTATGCCTAAACCAAGTATTTGTAATGAACAGACCCTTTTCTAGGCATAAACCAACTAATTTATCTCCGTTATAGCTTGTTCTTGATCCCTAAAATTACCTAGTACTCTTTCTGTAATCTGATTTTGGATACCAACCCATTCATTCATATCTCCTAGCAGAATTATTCTTGCTCCATGATCGCTATGATATATAATCTTCTGATTCCTACTTTCATTCTATCCCACAGCAATCTGGGAGATACGAAATCATGATCTCCGAGATGCTGCTTCGCTCTTTCGTTCAAAATCAGACCTACTCCTGGCCTGCGATGTGTTTCACTATCTACTCCTGACCATATTTCAAATCCGCCTTTCAGCAACCCGTTTTCTATGTCCCTGCTTTCACATCCCTTTTTCTTTGTTTCAGGTACACATAGAATATCTAGTTTCCTTACGTGCATAGTTTCTCGTAATTCTTTTAACTTGAGATCATTCACCCCCCTAGCATTCCAACCACCCAGTCTCCATTTGTTGCCTGAAACTTGACCTTTATATTTTTCGTGTGCATGCCTTTTGCTAATTAACGTTTCAGTCCTTTTCGAGGCTATTTTATTATTTTTATTATTTGTTGTTTAGATTATACGCCTAACTACCACCTTTATGCAATAAGTTTATTTTGCGAGTCGAAATCATGTCCAAGTTAAGTAGCAATTCCTCATATGGTGTAAACTGCAGTTATAACGTCTGTCCCACAAAACTTCAGTCAAGAAAAAAAGGTTGGAGGGGACGTGGAACCGCGAGAGTCGTCTTGGGCTGATGTTTTTATACTGAGGTCACCAGTAATATATATAATCAGGGCGTTTCCATAAAATTTCAAAAGGTCCGTTTGATGCCCTCTCTCGAAAACAAAAGACTTTTTTGTGCCAAACTGAAAGAGATAAACAACAAAAGTGTATAGGAACTATAATCAATGAAATACGTTCTATCGCTTCGGAATTTTAATATTATTAAAACGTTCTATATATCTAGTAAAAATAGTTAATCACATCGTATAATTAAACCTTTCTGACTTCCACTAAACTCTCTTCCATATCCGCTACTCTTGAACTATTTTTATAAATTTTATAGAACTTATTTTTACTGTATATTGTTTAAATTTTCACATTGAAAATATTTAAAGCAGATATTTTTATTCAACCAATATTGTATTTTATGGGGACTTCAACCGGTTGGCTAAATCAGAAAGTATACAACTATTGGCGTAATTAGAAAGCGAAGAATAATGATTCTTAAATTCTTAAGATTTCATAAAATGAATACAATAAGAATTTGTTAAGAGATACACTAGAAAAGAATACCTAAAATTGTTACGCTTGAAATTCTTTTTAAACTTAAGCATTATTATTACATTACATGTAAAGACAGAAACCTTTTACGGTGTATACGGGAAAAGTAGATCCTTTGAAGAACTCTCTTAACCAGTAGCTCTAAATATTTTAAATTGAAGCGCAGATTTTTGTGTCGACGAAGTTTGTTAAAATTTCTATTTTACATTTAGGTTGTTTAAACTAACTTTTTTGAAGAGTTTAATAAACAATTTCAAGTAGTAGGATGCACTGCACCACTTAGCAACAGTCTGTAAACCCAACGACAGGAAGAGTTACCATTTCGTGTAGTGAAGAGTAACTTTGCCAATTTCGCATTGTATACTTGTATATGTATATGTGCTAAAATCTAAATCTAGGGCACGCAATCAGTCAACTGAGCTATCGAACCGCTTAGATATTTCTGACAAACTCTTGGTCAAGCGTTTCCTCTTAAAGAAACGTGGCCGGCTAAGAAATATATGTTTCGTATTCAGTTTTATCAATAATTTCTTTACACACATTAAGCATTTATGAGCAAGTTTAAAATTTTTTTATTAAAGTTTTCTAAATTGATATCTTACAAAAGATATCTAATATTTTATAACAAGCTTAAAAAATATTTTGCTTAGAAGTATTAACTCGCACAGTACATATATTATTAATAATTTGTATTTGTAATTTATAAAATGATTTAAATTTGAATTTTTTTAAAGTACATAGAGAACATTTTTTTTGTATTGTTGAAAACTCAATCGAAAATTTCTTTTCGAATGAAATTTTTCTATTTTAGAATTTTATTTTATAATCATCTAACTTTCTTGAAAACGCAACATTCATTTACATAACTTATATGTAAATAACCACTAGTTTCAACAGCATAATAATATATCAAATTTGACATTAAAATCAATATTTAAAGATAAGAAAAAAAGTCCACTTTCGGGCAACAGTGTTCATGAATTTCATTTAAAAATAAAAGTGACACAGTCTCGAGATAATAAAATAACAAATTTATGAATACAGATTAATAAAGTTTGATTTGAAAAAATTAGCGAGTTTCGCGAAAATCGTTCGAGAATTTTCTAAATAAAATTTCATAGGTTTACAAAATTGGCTTTAAATAGCGATTTAATACCGAATGGTTTTCAAAAATAAAAACTTTCTCCGGAGATATGGGGATGCTAAATTAGAATAAAAAATGTCTGATACAAAATAACTATTCAGTTCAGAGAAATAAAACATTAAATATCGTGATATCACAGCAGTATGATACAATTTTTTTGGCTGAAAGTCCCAAAAAATAAGCATTCTTTTCCATTAAATGATAGTAATTTCAATAAGCATCAATGCGGAAAGGTTGAAAAAATTATTACTGCGTTAATATTGGGAATCAATTGTATCTAAAATATGATAACACATTATTTTTTCTTATTGTAACAATATATGATGTTGTAAAAAAATCTTTTTACCGCAGTATGTATTTGATTTTTTTAAAAATCTTTCTATGCAGCAACCCCAGTTTTTATAGAAATTTAGGTGACAATTGCTTTACTGTACTAAAAAATTATTCCAAGTAATACAATATTTGAACATGGCTGGCTTAGTCAAGTACGATCTTAATCACTTTTAGTGTTATAAAGAATTAAAAATAAAATTAGCAGAAAATTCCATGGTAAAAACTATTTAAGAAGAGTATGTTTTATAATTCTTCAGGGTATTTTTGAATTTTGAAAAGTGTGTGCCACACAAAAGGCAGTATTGAAGAATGTAGACGTGATTCTCTATGTTTATTTATAATAATCATCTCAAATGATATTATGATAAAAGATAAAACATTATAAAATAATTTTGGACAATTTCCATTTATAACATTTTATTGGCGTATCTACTGTAAAGCAAAACCCCACTTCGCCACTGTTTTTTCTCAGCTCGCTGGGCGAGAGACGGTTGACGATCATGCGTAAAAACAGCAGCAGCGTAGCTGAAAGGCGCCGTGCGCTGGTACTCGCTCGCGTGCATTGCGCAATATTATGTATTCTTTTTCAAAAAGGTTCAGACGGCCCTGAATGTTTACGTTTTCGACGAAGAAGCAAACTTGAAATAAACAATGTGAAATAGTGAATCTGTGACTATATCCATTTTAAAAATTTCAAATATCCATTTTTACTGAGCAAGACTCAAAAATAATTTTCGAGAAAGTGCTACAGACTAATTCCATCTATCAAAACTAAATTTTGCCAGCCATGTGAAAATATGAATAATGACACTTGAATTATGACTTCCTCACGTGGTCTCTTAGGAGGTGGAAATACCAAAGAAGAAGAAATCGCACATACCGACAGAATAACAGAAATTGTCGACCGAGCAGATAACTATGCTTTTCTAATTTATTTTCATAGAAATTAAGAGTCTTTTGCAAAATAAAAGCTCGACTGCCTTCTTGATTATATACTGAATTTTTAGAGCAATATTTCCATTGCTCTAGAAAATTTATAGGAACGTAATGACAGCTCGGTCGATAATTTTGACGACAGAGCGGAGTGCATCGCCTTAATTTAATGTTTTGTATGATTTAGTCGACGTAGCCACGCGATGAATGCATACATAAATAAAAGTATAAGTTTAGGAATAAAATAAATTTGCAAAATGTTATATTTAATAAGAGAAGGAGTCTGGTTGCTATGGCAACTGCGAGGTGAACAGGCAAGGTATTGATTCGCCCCACCTGAATTCAGGTCAACCCCTGACTAAACACCTTTTCCATATTACACGATCTCTCCCTTACAAAGGCACGAACGTTTTGTCCTTCTGTTTACAGGTATTGCACTGTATAGTCCAGTAGCCAGTAACACGTCGCTATGGACTAATAGGGGCGCTCGGTACCTTTGGTTTAAATTATCCGCAAAAGACTCCTAATTATGAAAATCGAGGGTAATTCTTCGAAATGTGGCACATATCCATATTTGGAACGCTAATTAAAAAAATGCTTTATTTATTTTAAAATTGTTCAGGCAATAAACCGTTTGCAAGCCATACCATTAACAACAATTGAATTTTTATACTAAAATTGATATATACTTACACCACACAGGCAAAGCCAATTTTCCGATCGAACTAAAACTTCTGTTTATGGACAAAATTAAAGAAAAGTTTTTTACAAATATCTATGGCCTATTACACACATAGTTTTGTTCAAAAAGCCCATTTTCAATTTTGTTTTTGAACGAAAGTTTTATTTTGAGTGGAAAATTTCTTTTTTCCCGTGCGGAGTAAGTGTCTTGAAAAGCACTTTCCCCCTTTTTAAAATTTTAAATTCAATTCGTACTGAGATATGTATCTTTAAATATGTCAATATTACTGTAAATTCAATTGTTTATAAAACTTAGACTGGAAAACGAATCTTTGTATGAAAAATTTGATAAGACATCATACTTTTTTTTCATGAGCACCATATTTCGGAAAATAATTCTTTTGGTATTCATAGGGTCTTAAAATTTGGGGTTAGAGACTCACCAAAATACGAGACTGAACTTTCAGATTACGCACCGTGCCGACGACTAACAGAAAGTGAAGATAAATCATTTGATCTCTCACGAGACCGAATCATTTGTATTCATCAAAATTCACCTTCGTGTTAAATGAAATCTCATTTTATACTCGTTACCTACACTCTTACACTCCTTCTTATTTTTCAGAAATTTATTTAATCGAAGATATTTATTGCGTGCAACTGTAATGAAATTGGATGAATAAAATTTTCTTAAAATTACCTTTAACCCAATTATGTCCAGTCGGTCGTTACCGACCTAACTTTGATATTTCGACTGACTGCCAATTCAGTTAGTCAAAAAAATTATCGTGCATTACGCGTATAGTTAAGCAGGTACTCACGTAGAATCTTATGTTCACAACGACGTTAATCTCTCCGTTAAAAACTGTCTAGCCCTACTTTTGATGTAATATACTATTATTATAATGTTATTTTTTACGATTAAAACCAAAAATACGCATCCCAGCGTAAAGTTTTTCTAAGAAAATCTTTACACATAATTTAGGCCAAAAAATTAGTTGAATAGAATGTTATTGTAGCTTGTGCACGGTAGACTATCAATTGTTGTCCTCTCTTCCCAATGTTGGCAACATTCCCCCATTTTTTATATGATATATTTTTAGCGTCTTTTGCCTCAATTAATTTAATTATACTATCCTTCTCATGCATAAAAAATGTATAAATTGTACAGAGCAATCAGACGTTTATTCAAAATTCAATAAATTCATTTCGGTTTCCGGCATGCCAATAATTGGACTAGAGTGCCAAGAATTTGTGCTCTTACCCTAGTTTTTCCAATAATATAATTTTCTTTAATTTATTTTTATGACAAAAGTGTATAAAAAAATTGCAAACTCTAGATTCGACAATAGTTTCTCGCATGCATTTTTTAGTGCTAAAAACGACCCTCAAAAGTACCGAGCGTATAAAATCGCTGCCAAACATTGCTTTGCACCACAATTGAATAAAAAGAAACAATAAAAATTCACCTGAAGTTAGGTAATAAAATAAAAATTTTAAAAGACAATATTATGATATCACTAAGATTCCCCAAATACTATTAATGATTGAAACCTTTTCATCATTGCCATATTATTATAATATTTAAATTAATTATGTCCTCCAAGGAAGTCGGCTAAACCCTTGTATTTCCTGGGAACACGGAGCGATCCAAGAATGACAGATCCCTACGACCATGTCGCAAATGCCTTGGCATGTTTTTAGCACGCGGTTATGGTTTTGAGGTTAGGACCCAGTGATTTTTTCGAACCTCTAAGAGCACCGATTACAATGATAATTATTTTAATCTAATATTTTAAGTACAGTCGCGGCAGCGTCCTTTTAAGGTCAAGAGAGTTATCAAGATCTCTCCTCTTTTGCCTTCTCTTTGCCAGTAATTTTGTACTTGGCCAGCAGCGAGAACACGATCACGAATACAATTCGTTTCTCTAAGTCCTGGAGAACAATGGCAGGCCTGGAGTGTGAAATGGAGACTGCTGTCCATTAATGGTAGTTCCAGAAAATTTGTTTTTCTTGTTTTAAAGAATTTACTCTATCTTTCTCGGAGCTTTCGCCAGGGCAGGCTCGCGGCCAACACAGTACAAGCGACAAATATGGTAGTAAAGCACTCTTAGGGCCGCATTCTGTGTGATACATAGCTCCATCGAAAACTTTCCGATTGTGAATCCAGGCAATCGAGAGGGCGCGCTGGTGGGTTGCTGCGTCTTTGCAGATGCCCCTTCCAATTAGCAGGGCCTCTCGACTGTAAATGGCTTATACAGCGTGTTGAAATAAGTTATCGGCCTGTAGTTCTCTGGCTTAGGCGAAGTCTCCTTTCTTAGGTAGGAGTACAGTGAGTGCATCTTAATAACAGCCACTGCGCAATAGATGCCTCCCATTTTAAATATGAGGTGAAGATGCATCATATTTTAATGCGTAGATGTAAACGGAAATTCCTGCGTAGATGTTATTAGGCTGTCAAAGAGCTCCTTAAAGCGGGTGATACTTTTAGTGTTTTCTTTCAAATTCAGTATTTTCGGCATCTTGTATAACTCGATGTAAAAAGTCCCTACACCGTTGGGTTTGAATGGATCTTTTATACAAACAGGAAGATCGCTGAGAAGAACAATACCCGTATTTTGTCAAAAATGTGCTGCTTGATTGTTACAGCTTTGACTTGCCCACTGTGTGGTTCTTGTTCAGTTCACAAAAGCGTCTTTTGGTCTTTTGATCCATCGTCGGTTTTAACCTTCAATTTGAACCTGTCAAAGCTCTCGCCGCACCATAAACTGAGCAATTGATCGTCAGAGGTCGGACAGAGGTCGGGCTCCTCCAAGGTATTCTCACGAAGGGTTTCAGGAGGAACCTGGATTTTAATGTTCTTGCTTGACCTGAAATCGCCATCATCTTTTAGGGGTTGACTGCTTTTCACGATCGTTCTTAATGTCACTACCTTCTCTTCGACTTCGGTTTATTCATATAACGGTTAGAGATAGGCAGCTTGATTCTGCAAAGACTGATGCGTGACTGGGTCTGAGGGTCTGGGTGTTTCTGGCACCATAGAGTGTGCGTACGCGCCATAAAGCCTCCGTAAGCAGGGATAATGCTGGCATCGTAGCAGTCCATCAACAACTTTTTGGTGGTTTGGGGCTGTCATTGTTGTCTCCACAAGCAGCGTTTGCCCGGTACGCCAAATTCATCGTTTAAGACAGCTCACACAAGTGTCATTCAGCTTTCAGCACGGTTGTTATGCTTCAACTTGAGGATTATTCCTTCGAGACCAGCCTTGGACACTTTGTCCTCGACGACTTTTTAATTATTGTAACCATATCTAGTCATAGGCCCTCCGGTTTCATTCCAAAGGAACACAATTAGAAGAGGATGGATTCACACACACATGCAATAAATGTGCAAACTAATATAATCATTACTACAAGCAGTATTGCACTTTATACGAACACTCTTACTAAAATTGCAAATTTATATAAATATTGCACATTTTTATTCTCAAAAATGTACAGCAATGCTCATCTTAAAAATATTATTATTTTTTTAAATTAACAAATGACAGAAATACTAATTCGAACAGTTCAGATAAAATCCGAAGTTATACGTGTAAAAACAATCTATAAAGTAATATTACATGTAATGATCAGTAATTGCTTTAATGTTGAATATAAATGAATCCAATTTTAATATATTTAGAAAAATAGCCGCCATCTTGTCATTATAAAAAACTGTTATATTTTCTTTAGACCAGTCGATAGATCAAGGATTCATTAACTAATTACAAAAATAGATGTTGAAATATATTTATTTAGAAGAATAATGAAAACTGGCAACAAAAAATCTGTAGTTTTCTGACAGATATTGAAATTTGGAAGATTTAATTCAATACCTAATGATTCCTAAGATAACTTTTTTTAGCTGAACTACGAAATACGCATCCCTTTATTTTCATTGGAGAATGAGATTTTTTTAAGGCCAATTTAATCTGACACCCTAACCTAGACTTCTCGGCATGGTTCGAATGGAATTGGTCTATAAACGATTTTTCTTCTAAAGATAGTTCAAGCTCAAACCTTGAAGGCAGCATTAAATTTTATGCCTTCTTTCTAATTCCTTACAGGGAGACCACCCTACAGTAGATAATGATCCTAAAGTAGATAATCGTTAATTTACTAATGGATGGTAAATAATTAATTAAATATAATTATTGGTTAAGACACAATACGTGTGAATATATTAAAATTAGTATTGATTATTTTACTTATATTTGCGTTTATAATTAAGTATTATCTACTGTAGGATCATTATCTACCGTAGGGTGGTCTCCCCTATCAATAAAGTTATTTCTTTGTATAAATTATAAAATGCGTTAATACATAAAACTCTATTTTTCGATTATATATATATATATATATTTCAAGTTAAAACCACCTTCTCTCTTATCTGGATCTGTGCATTATCTAGAAAATCTAAGGCAGGATCAGCTAAACTATCGAAAGAATAAATTGTGTTCTTAGAAATGGCTATTTCAAATCTTAAAGAGTATTTTAGAAAGTCAAGAGCAAAATGATTATGCGTCGAATGACGTTTTTCATTTCGTGCTCCGATAAGCGGACACTCCGTACCCCAAATGATCGAGACTCGGTACCCTACATGACTCTGTAGCACGCACACCGCATGGGTAATTTTTATTTCAGGTATATCGTACACTGAAATTACAGTTTCATTCACACTTTGTTTTTTCTGTGCTGCCCCTGGTGTATCGAACAAAGCTTCCTACAAACATAGCTTAAATTAATGCAATACATTATAGATGGCTACTCATGTTCAATGAAGTTTGTGGTTTCATTGAAATTTGTAACCTTTCTTCTAGCAGATGATTGAAATATTCGAATGATGATACACACATTCACACATTTTTGAAAAAACATTAGTAGCCCGTGGCGTAAGTTTATTACATTAGCATCCCCCCCCCCCCAACACATATTTTTACATTTTTACAAATCCATTCGATTCCACCCCAAATGCGCTCCATTGCACCACAAAGGAAAATTTTGCGCCACAAAACTGAAGGAACTATTGTATGTGTTGGGGGGGGGGGGCTGGTGAAAGAGTACCCCTCACTTTCGAAAACATAACTTATAAATACGTAATCTTGAAGAAGTTCAAATGCGTATGACACTACTATGGTAACGGAGTTATTGGCGAAGCAAAGTGGAAGGTGGGGGAATGGTGCGATTTTTATTAAAAATCAACATTTTCCAAATTTCTTTTTATGAACTTATTCAGTTTCTAATGCGCTTCATAGCTCTATAAAAAAATGTTTGTGCCAATTAATTAACGAAAATACACATTAATAGGGGGAGAGGCTAGTGCAACGTTGGTGTTAAAATCCCCATTACGCACTAATAATCGCATGTAACTTGCAAAACATATTCCACTCCAAATGCGCTTCATTGCACCACCAGCAATTTCTTAATCGAATTAAAAATCAGAAATTTATTACATTCTAAACACCTGAAGTAAGTGATAACTCATGATAACTTAAACCCCCACATTTTAAGATATCAAATCGCAAAAAAATAATTCGATTCGATGGCAAATGCGCTCTATTGCAACAGCAATTAAAAAATCGTACTCTATCGGAATACCGGAAACTATTTAATCTTCCGGTGGGAGCTGGTGACACGCTTCACGTATCTCAAGTCCTAATTAATATTTTTTAATACTCTTTGGCTTATTCTAAAGCACTTCAAATGCGCTTCATCGCTCCACCAAGAAATTCAATTGCGCAACTGCAAGTCTGATAACGAGAGCGTACAATGAAGTGGGGGAGGGGCTGGTGACACGCTTCACGTATCTCGCGTTCTAATTAATATTTTTCAATACTCTTTGGCTTATTCTGAAGCACTTCAAATGCGCTCCACCAAACAAATTCAATTGCGCTCAACTGCAAGTCTGATAACGAAAGCGTGCAATGAGGTAGAGGGGCTGGTGAAACGCTTCACGTATCTTGCGTTCTAATTAATATTTTTCAATACTCTTTGGCTTATTCCGAAGCACATTAAATGCGCTCCATCGCTCCACCAAATAATTCAATTGCGCTCAACTGCAAGTCTGATAACGAGAGCGTACAATGAGGTGGGGGAGGGGGCTGGTGACACGCTTAACGTATCTCGCGTTCTAATTAATATTTTTCAATACTCTTTGGCTTATTATGAAGCACTTCAAATGCGCTCCATCACTCCACCAAAAAATTCAATTGCGCTCAACTACAAGTCTGATAACGAGAGCGTACAATGAAGTGGGAGAGGGGGCTGGTGACACGCTTCACGTATCTCGCGTTCTAATTAATATTTTTCAATACTCTTTGACTTATTCTGAAGCAATTCAAATGCGCTTCACCAAACAAATTCAATTGCGCTCAACTGCAAGTCTGATAACGAGAGCGTGCAATGAGGTGGGGGTCTGTTGACACGTTTCACGAATTTCGAATCCTGATTAATATTTTTTCATCCTCTTTAGCTCAATCCAAAGGACTAAATTCGATCCATAAAACTGTATTGCATTTCAATAACTAACATTTAAATTTCCTTATTTACGTACCTAAGAAAATAAATAACTTTGAACACCCCAATATCCACACTTAGCGCCCTTCGATGATTTAAAAAAAATTTAATATAGCGTTTGCGAGTTTAAATTGTTTCCCGTGCCTTTATTTAGTAGCGTGAGAAAGGAAAGTGGAAGAATTTCATAGCTGCATTCGAGTAGAGACTCATGCATCGTGTAATCAATCCGACGAAGATTTATTTGTGTTAAGGATATAAGGCAAAAATGAAAAAGTCAAGTTGCGCAAGGTAGGTGTTATATTTTGTACTCATTCGTCGCATTGATTCCATACAGTGTTCTTTGAATAACATAAGCACTGATAATATAATATGCTTTAGGACTTAATATTCGAACCAAAGTATTTTTCTTCTTGAACCTTTGTAAAATTATCACCTCTGAATCGATAAAAAGTGAAGACTGGCTTTATGTATGTAAAAGAGGATATAGGTAAACGATAATCATAGTACCATTTAAACTTAAGTTGACAATAATTACTTTTTTTAATAAAAGTTGAAGTGTTTTAAGTTAAATTTAAGTTTTAAACTAAAAATGTTATATCTTGAGGCGCCGAGTTAAGTATACTTGTTAGTTTATAAATAAATAAAAAAGTGTTAAGAGTGCTTGTACTACTAAATGGCCATAATATCATCGTATACAAAAACACGTTTCTACTTTAAAACTTTTCAAAATTACGTCAGGGCGCTATATTTTCAGTGAATGGAAGTATTTTTGAATAACATAAATAACCTAAGTGTAAGTAAGTTCGATATTTATTAATATAATTCAAGTCATCTCCATATGAATCTATGTTCAATATTTTAAAGCATCACATTTTTTCTAAAATCTTGTAAGGGTTATTTACGTAGATCCAGAGTTAAACTCTTTTAACACTTATAATAAAATATGTTTTGCACTAACTTATATTTCAATAAATAACCAAATAATTCGAATACTTCAAATGTCGCAAGTATAACCTAAAACTAAGATAACTTTCTAAAATATAATCGAAGTCTAACGCCCACCTAGCAGTTATATCTTTTGAGACATATTTAAAAATGTAGTCATGGGCAGAATTCATAACTTAAGAAATGTCGAACATCCCTTTTTGTAAAGAATAGTGAACTTTGTGCAATCTTGTGCGTGACCACTGTTGCATGGATCGAATGCAGAGTACTTTAGAATGAGTTAAAGAGGATGAAAAAATATTAATCAGGATTCGAAATACGTGAAACATGACACCAGACCCCTCACCTGAATTCACGCTCTCGTTATCAGTACTTGCGGTGAAGCGCAATTGAATTTTTTTGTGGAGCGATGGAGCTCATTTGAAGTGCTTCGTGCGTGTCTCTAGCCCCCCCCCCCCCACTTCATTGCACGCTCTTGTTATCAGACTTGCAGTTGAGCGCAATTGAATTTTTCGGTGGAGCGCATTTGAAGTGCTTCGAAATTAACCAAAGAGTATTAAAAAATATTATTTAGGACTCGAGGTGCGTAAAGCGTGTCACCAGCCCCCCCCCCCCCGGATGATTATATATTTTTCGGTGTTCCGTTATAGTACGAATTTTTTAATTGCTGGTGCAATAGAGCGCATTTGCAATCGAATCGAATTATTTTTTTGCGATTTGATATCTTGAAATATGGGGGTTTAAGTTATCATGAGTTATCACTTGCTTCAGGTGTTAAGAATTTAATAAATTTCTGATTTTTAATTCGATTTAAAAATTGCTGATGGTGCAATGGAGCGCATTTGGAGTGGAATATGTAATAATATAATATTAATAATGCAATCATTAGAGCATAATGGGGATTTTAACACCAGCGCTGCACTAGCCCCCCCCCCCCCCAACATTTCGTATTTTCGTCAATTAATTAGTGCAAAATTTTTTTGTGGTGCTATAGAGCGCATTTGAATTTCTTCAAGATTACGTATTTAGAAGTTATCTTTACGAAAGTGGGAGGGGGCGTGCCCCCCCCCCACCTTAACACTTGCAATAACTCCTTCAGTTTTGTGGCGAAAAATTTCTACTTTGTGGTGAAATGGAGCGCATTTGAGGTGCAATCGAATGGGTTCGTATAAATATAAAAATATATAGAGGGAGGGGGGGAGGTACACGAGTAAGAATATAATAAATGAAGATCGTCCAGAGAAGAAATATATAAAAAGTTATATACGTCGCTATTTATTTATTTGACAACATTTATATTGAGAAAATCTTAATGTACTGGTTGTTATCTAATGCATTTGATGAAAAGTTTTCGATTAACGTATAGTAATTTCTAATTTATAATTTATAAATAATTATAAATCAGCCTTTTTTGAGAAAAAATATTTGGAGATTCATGATTTGAGAAAAAGCCACATTTTGTACTTAAACCGTTTTTAATTCTTTTGAGTTTTAAATTTATATATTTCTAAAATATATTTTTGGGTGAAAAAAACAAAATTAAATTAATATTTTTCAGAGACTTGAAACAAAAACAATATTCAGAGAAATTCATCTCATCGAGTGTTTTACACGACCCAATTTTCGTTATACCCCTGACGAGAGACTTTATGCGTTTATACCGATAAAGTTCCAACTGAAATAGGACAAGTTATAAATTACTTTACTCAGTTCCCATTGGGTCTATTTGAAAAACTCTACTTTTCATTAATTAGCCGCTTTCACTTTATTTTATTTTCTTTTACTATATCCCTACCTTTTATTTCTTCTGTATCTATTTTCATTCGCTATGCTTCACGAACTCGCTCAACGTAACAAAAGTTAATGCAAAAAATTAAAATTATAAAAACTTATTGAAAAAGTTTCTTTCATTGTAACTTATGTTTCAAATTAAATAAGTATTGCAGATAATTCCATTTTAACTACAAGCAAATGTTGTCTAACTCTATCTTTTCTTTACATTTATTTTTGTTTTTATAATCTCTTTGTTCCCTTCTTAAGAGGCCCTTTATAACTGTAATAAAACTCAAAGCACTGGTCGTTTACCTCTATAATTCGTATTTTACCAGACAATTTACTTGCTCGAGAAATTAAATCAGTGCTGCTCGGAATTTTTAAGGGCGCTATTTAACGTGTAATTTGATTCGTTGCATTAAAAAGTTTTATGTTTCAGCGAAAAATCGATAGTCGTAAAAACGAGAAAGCGGAGGAACTAAAAAGATGTGTCCATGTGCTGAATCGCTTTCATTCTTCTAATTTTGAGGAAATAAAATTACGGTCCTTCCTGCGATGCGAGGTAAAGTCTATATCGATGCCTTGTATAAATTCTTATGATCAATGCCATGCTTTAGTGCATCAAACACTTTGATTGATCTTTTCACTTCGGAAAACGGAAAGATATGAAAGTATAATTAGAAGTACACTCTAAGTTCCATATAATTACAGTTTCCGACATTGCCTTAAACTGGTCGTGTTACTAAATCGCAACCCTCGAAACGTTAATAGTTAGGGCCGCCTGAGCCGTTTCCAGCTGGAATGCATAATATTCCGCAATATACTCGACTGAGTCCTCGCGTACTTCTCACGCCCTGCCCTCTAACTGCGTGGGCCAGTCGTTCCAGAAATTGCAAAGCCGGACCTGCTTCTATGGGACCTGGGGTTTATATTGATCATTCGTAGACAGTTTGCCTCTATTATGGGGCTGGTCAGAAAGTCTTTATCTTTCTCAAAGTTTTATTTCGCAGTGCTTTCTACAAAATTACTATGAAGATTAATCTATGATATATGTACCATCTTTATCTATAATAAAAGAAAATAGAAATAAAGATATTAAAAATAACAATAGACTCTATAACAGTAGAAAAAGATAGTGCATATATCATAGTGAGACAGCCTTTCTATAAATATTAATTTTTATCATAATGCTCCAGTTATTTATTCGAAGTATTATGCATCGCTAGCCACTAATTTCTCGCATCTTTCTGGCAGCATACGGATACCACTTCGTAAAATCGACTCGTAGTATAAAGCTATCCACGAATCGACCCATTTTTGGGCATATTTATAAGAAGAGAAATCCTTGCTCAGACAGACCATGAGTCATGGATCAGAGGAATAACTTTATCGTTCTCTACTCGTATTGCGACCATTTTTCCTTTAATGCTCAGCTCAATCGCATTAGTTATTTTCGACAAAGGTCCACCGTGATGGTTTCGTTAGGTTGGAGCAGCTCATAATTCACTAGACCCTGCTGATCCCACCAAGTACAGAGCATAAGCTTCGATCCATGGATAATCGGTTTTGGTGTTGATGTGGATGGTTGGCCGGGCTTAACCCACGATTTCCTATGCTTAGGGTTATAATAGCGGATCCACTTCCCATCGCCAATTACAATACGATGCAGAAAGCCTTTCCGATTTCGCCGTTGGAGTAGCTGTTCACAAGTGAAAAATCTCAGCTGTAATTCTCTTGGCTTCAGTTCTTACTCCCCCCTCCCTATTTCTTTGCTTTCGGACCATTCTCGGTGCATATAAGTGTCTAGAATTGGTTGAAACATCAAGTCTCAATGATTCTGCAAGTTCATTTTGCGTTTGGCACGGTTCTTCACCGAGTAACGTCTCCAATTTCTTATCGTCGATCTTTTCCGGATGGCCTGGACGTTCTTTATCCTTCGTGTCGAAGTCGCCACTTTTAAATTTTTGAAGTCAGTACTTACACATTTTAATAGATGGAGTATAATCCTTATATGTTTCCAAAAGAAATCGAAGACTTTCAACAGAACATTTCTTTGAAATGAGAAAGAAAAGTAATACTTCCTCCAAATACTGTTTTGTTGGTACGGAATCCGACATCTTTCATGCTACAAAAACTATGCTGTTTACACTTCGCTACCAATATTTATATTGATACGCCTCTGACTGAAAATTGTACAAGCAGGTGAAACGAAGGGATAATTCACGAAATCATTCGATCATACGATCGATTGCACGCGACATCAGCTAATAAGCGAAGATAAAGTGGGACCAATCTACCTGTAATTGAAGAAAACATTTTGAATCACTAAGGATCATCGAAGGTTCTCCACTCTTAATCGACCATGTAGAAACCACCCCATTTGTCCCCATTTTAACTAGGGTAGTAGTTAAAATCTCACTAGAAATGCTAGTTATGTCCTAATCTTATGTTTAAGTTAGGCTTTATTTAGTTCCTGATTAAGATAAAAGAACCAACAAAATTCTAGTTAGGCGCTGGCCGGGCCTTAGTCAGCATACCTATATGTACTTTCTGAAGATACCGATGCAGTATAGATGATACAGTAACTTCTTCAGAAGTTTGTATGAACTAAATTAAGCTTTAGTGAACAGGCGAATGGCTGCTCCAACAACACGTGACAGCCAGCTAAAGTTTATTTTCATCTGAAGCATCCCAGTTTTTAAAACGTCTGTTTATTAAAATAACACCACCTAAATTTTTATTAAATAAAGTGTAAGTAGTAGTTTTGTTACATTCTACCCTGGAACCGCATTTATATCCGCCGTACGAGAACGTAAACATTCACTTATATTCTCCCGGAAGTGGATCCCACCAATGCTGTTCAGCGAAGGGGGAATGCCTGCGCTGTGCTGTGATTGGCTTGTTTATCACGTGGTCCTACGAGGTAGTAAATGCCAAGCGGATATAAATAAGAGTTATGCAGAGATATAAGCCCGAGAGGATATAGCCGCGGTTCCAGTGTATTTATTGTACATGCTGAACGGGGCGTGTGAATATAACCAAAAAATTTAAGCTATGAATTTTTTCACAACTCACAATAACTTTTTTGTTATAAATAAAGATAAAATTGTATTTAATATGTAATATATAAATAAAATAGTTAAATTTGTAAATCGATCAGAAATTGGTTTGTTATAAAATATTCTTATTTGTTTTGTTTTTGAGTAATTTTTTGGCACATATATTTATATTACAGCTGAATAAAGAGCGTACCAGGAAAACACAGAGCGTCTAGAGTTCTAGATGGTTGATTAAAGTGTATTCCCGTTAGGACCTTGTTAGAAGTTCTAGATAGAGGCCAGCTTAAACAGCGTTACAGAAATAGTCTGGCCCTTCCTATTCTTCTCGATCATGACGGAAGAGAAATAGGGAAAACTAGCCGGGTCCCTTCCAAATGCCAATTGCAATTTCTACATGGGTGGATTCTCCTTTTTGAATTTAAAACTTGTATCTACTAAAGTGCCCAAATTCTGTAGAATTCAGACAGTTAGACGTAATTTTTAGGGATATATATTTTTTTTATTAGTGTGATGCACTTACTGTAACGGCTTTGCACTTCATATTTTTGGTGGAGACACTCATTGCGCATGTCGGCATTTATTGTGTGAAATTAAACAAATTAAACAAAAAGCTTGCACTTTATCTCACGATAAATATCTCGCTGTGCATGATTGCATTAGCTATTAAAATTTTTATTGACATTTTACTTTAATTTTTAAAAAGAATAAAGCCAGCACAGAATTCGTAACGACTTTGCCATTCATTTCACGATAAAAACCTCTTTATGCAAAGGAAGTTATGGCTCCTGATTTTTCTATCGGAGGAGAATCCAGTTTCTTTGTTTTTATATGAAAGGGATTTTATAAATTAATTTAAATACAAATGCTAATTGTGTTATACTCAAATTTAATTCTAAAATGATTAGGACTATTTTTAATTTTATATCAATATTGAAGGCAATCTTAATTTTTAGCTAAAAACTGCTGATCAGGAGTAAGTAAATGCAAATTAATTGGATTTCTCTGTGATAATCAATACCATTGATATAAGTTTTAGTTTCAACACAACTATGACTAAAAATTAATGATTAAATTATTAGTAATTATATGAAGAATATTAGGAACCATAAAGTCGATTCCCGGTTTGAAATATAAAAATGTTATAATAGATTGCTGTTAATTGCAATGTTGTAGAAAGCATTGCAAAATAAAACTATGAAAACGATTTACATTTACATTTCTACATGAAAGATTATGTTTAAAGGTAGATCGTGTTTTTTGTAATTGACCTTATTTCCAAGGAGTAAAAAAGGACATTGGTTTTTAGATAAAAGCGCACCTATAAAAAATCTTGCATTATTAGGAAAGCAACAGAGGTTGTGGTCAATAGCTCACTAAATGTGACTAAATTCAATATTCCTTCACAATTAAAATATGTTCCAACCCTGTAATTAAAAAGATATTCTTAAAAACAACTTTTACGTCTCATATCACATTTTTCTCGGAATGCCTATAGGTGACATTTTTTAATAAGCCATCCAGAGATATTAATGTCGTACGAATGGAAAAATGGAGAAAAGAGAAAAAGACCTACTTAATATTTCAAAGTAGTCTCACTCGATCGGATGATCATATTTGCTTACAATTTTCCTCGGGTTTTTCATACTTCATGACCTTTTATATTTTTTAGTTTATTTTCTTTATCCTTTATTCAAGCCTCAAGCTATAAAATAATTTAATTTTTTATAACAGAATATTTTTCCTTCACGAAATAAAACATTGTTTTTTATCAAATATTTACAGAATCTTTTTTTCTGAGCTCTCTCTGCTCAAGAGTTACATTTATTAGCAAAAAATTAAATTTGTATCTTATTTATCTTATTCGTATCTTATCTTACATATTATTATATATATAGGCTTTTAGTTACTTAAAATTTGTTTATATCATTGAAAAGTTTATGCAAATTGATAAACATTTGTGATTTTTAAATATATTTGAATGATTGAAACAACTATACTTTCAAATTATCTAATAAATTATTAAATATATTATACATTCATTATATTATAAATTTGTAATCAATTTGTAAATACAAATATGTAATTTTCGGTTTCGTTAACGTTTTTTTGTACCGAAAATCGGCAAGTTTAGGCAAAAATAATTAGATTGTAAAGTTTAAAAGGTTTGAACAAAATTTGCAATTTTTGAACAGTTTTAAGAAAAATTCAAGTTTTTCACAGGACATCGATTATTTTACACAGAGATCAATAGACTTCAAAGAAGATTTACAATTTTGAACAATCTTCTGTAGTTTTATGTAAGTATTATTCGTCGGGAATTATTGCTATATATAATGAAAAACTATTGGATTTCAAAAATATTTATAATTTTTTAATAACTTTAGGTTATGTTGTTGTGTTTTACCTGAAATTGCTATTTTTAAACAGAAATCATTGGATTTTAAGCAGATTATTAATCTTGAAACAACGTAAGGTTATGTCAACATTGTTCACCAATAATTTGTTATATTAAATAAAAGAACATGAGGTTTAAAAGATTTAAAATTTGGAACCATTTTTTTGTCATCTCATGTTAATATTTTTTGGCTAAAATTGGAATTTTTCATTGATTATAAAAATATTGCCTTGCTTCTAATTTCTTTCATTTTAAATAAGGTAAATGTTCCAGTAATCATGGCGTCAATTTCATTGCTTTTTATTTTACTTGAGTGCATGTAATTTACATTTGCTACTCTAAAATGCTATAAATCAATGGGCTTTATAATTAAACGTTACTTTTAACATATATGTTTAAATTATTACAAAGTTTCACGATTATTGGGACCATCACGATAACTGGAACATTTAACCTAATAAGTACTATATAATACATAATTATTATAACAATATCAATTTCATATTTGAATAACAAAATTTTGTGAGACAAGAAAAATAATAACCGCGAACGCACCGCGTGTATTTGTTCCTCAGTTAGGGATCGTCCATAAACTACGAATTTAAAACAAAATTTCTCTCAAAATACATACAGTAAAGTTTTTAGTACATTTTATGATGATAAATATTTTTGGAAAAAAATTAAACTTTTTTTTTAAATTTATGTTTTTAGCAGAAAATCCCACTTTTTCGTTAAGAATTCGTCTTGTTTGTATAAAAATAATCTTTTTCAGTTTAAAGTTTAACGTTTTGGTTAAAAATTCTTAACATTCCTTAAAAATTCGTCTTTTTTGGTAAAAAAAATATTTTCTTAAAATTCTTCTTTTTTAGATGAAACTTCAACTTTTTTGTTCAGAATTCTTAAGTTTTGTTAAAAGTAATTCTTGGTTGGTAGTAAATTAATCTTTTTGCTTAAAAATTCTTCTATCTTATTTGAAAATTCAATTATTTGAATCAGAATTCTTGAATTTTGTTGAAGCTTCGACTTTTTCAGTTGTATAAATATATATTTTTTAGTTGAAATGCATCTTTTTGGTTAAAAATTCAAAAACTAGGTTTGAAAGTAGAACTACTTTCTTAAAAATAAGAAAATGAATTTTCTACTTTCTCTCTTCAAAATTCAATTTTTTGGCTGAGAATTTTCGAATTTGATTAAAAATTTATTGTTTTCAGTAGCAAATTGATCTTTTCATTTAAAAATTCAACTCTTTGGTTCAGAATTCTGAAGTTTTGTTAAAAGTTAGTCCTTTTTGGTAGTAAACTATTCTTTTTGCTTAAAAATTCTTGAATTTTGTTTAAAAATTCAATGCTTTTGTTCAGAATTCTTGAATTTTGTTGAAAGTTCGACTTTTTTGATAGTAAATGAATATTTTTTAGTTAAAATTCATCTTTTTGGTTAAAAATTAGGTTTTAAAGTAAAACTACTTTGATCAAAGTAAAAAAAATCTCTACTTTCTTTCTTAAAAATTCAACTATTTGTCTGATAATTCATGAATTTTATTCAAAATTGTTTCTTTTATAGAAAATAAATCTTTTTGTGTAAAAACTCATCTTTTTGGTTAAAAATATAACAAGTAGGTTTTAAAGTTAAACTAATTTCTGCAAAATGCATTTTTTGGTTGGCGATTCAAAATTTTAGTTAAAAATTCATCTTTTTGGTTTAAAAGTAAACTTTTTTGTTGAAAATTCCTTGTTTTTTGGTTGAAAAATTACTGTGGTAATTAAACATTTATCTATTCAATGTCTGGTCAAAAATGATTCTTCTTTAAACAAAAATTCAACTTTTTGTTAAAATTAAACTATTTTGTTAAAAACTCCCTTTTTTGTTGATAATTAATCTAGTTTAGTTAAAAATTCAACTTTTGGGTTGAGAGTTCTTGTTTTTTGTTGGAAATTCGTATTTTTTAGTATAAAATTAACTTTTTTATCTAAATTTCATAAGATTGATATTATAATTGACCTTTTTTGTATAGAAAGTTCGTCACTTTTTCTCGAAAGTTAAATAATACAGTAAAAAATCAACTACTCGGTAGAAAATTCGTTTTTTTATAACTCAAAATTATTATTTTTTTCATCAAAAGTTTAACTATTTCATTTTTGGTTAAAACTTTACATTTCTCAGTTAAAAAAATTCAATAATGCCTGGATTAACTGTCACAGAAAATTCAATTATGCACATTTCAACACTAAGTCTGAAAATCGCTTCTTTATTTTAATTGTTGATTCGTTACCGAAGTTTAAAATTCACCACAGGGTCACATAGACAATATAGGCACATTAGCAACATTAATTACTATGAACAACAAAAATCAGTTTAAAACTAAACTCGGGTTTTACTGTAGGCTACGTTACATGCAGTGGGGGGCATAACAAAATCAATGCTTATCAACGAGGGAGAGGGGCGGGGGGGGGGGGGGGGCAAATTGACAAAAATGTTTAAAGCGGTTTTGGGGTGTTTACTAATTAAAAATACGCAAAAATTTAATATAAAAAACGTCTCTGTAAAAAATGTTTTTCACAATAAAACAATGGATTAG
>JAAAKG020153464.1:0-30839 GCA_010014905.2 Druon quercuslanigerum
TAAAGTTAATTGTTCTCTTTTTAAAAATATTATTTTATTGTTAATATTAACTGTGAATAATGGGCATTATTTAATATGATCTGAAACAACAAATTTGTATTTTATTATAAACAAACGACATCCTAATGTATTTTAAATTTTAAAGTTTAAAAAAATGAACTAAAATTGTATATTAAACAAATTTAATTAATTTTAATAAATTCATTTCAAAATTTATTTTTCGACATAACCATTTTCATGAAATTTAACCTAAGACTTTAGAGGAGAAGGGAATTTTCATTATACTTATTTTTAAATTAAACATATATGAACTAAATAAATTATTTCAAGCTAAAAAACAAATGTTAAAAATGTTTTATAAAATCGAAAAAAATATTTTATAGTTAATTAAAACTAGTTTTGGAAAAGAACTCGAAGTGAACTTTTTGAAATTATTATTTCATAATTTTCATTGCTTATTTAACAATAGTTTTCAGGGCTTAATGTTTTTCTCTTTCACTTCAGATAAAAGTTGCAACTGTTATTTAATCCTATTGCTGTAGGGCTTATTTTATTCCTTAAAAGATCCTCTGTATTATCACGGTATTATTTTACTAATTTTACCTACCTCTCTTTTGAAAAGTTCATTAAAAAAAATTGTTTATTAAAATATTTAAAAATCTGAAATGAATTAAAATAAATAAATACAATAAATATACATTTTATATAATATAATACAAAATATTATAAAACATACACTATTTTCTTTTCAAATACATATTTAAAAATTATACAAACATTTATAATTGTTTTACAATTTAACTGTGCATAAATAATAATTTGTTTTAGTTAGGTAAAATATTTTGGGATTTACGCCTAAAATCAGTGAATTTTACGATTTTCGCAAAATATTTTTAATTCAAAAGATTAAAAAAGTCCTAAAGATCATTATCTTTTACCCAGAACTACCAGAAAATTATTTTTATCTAACAAAAACTTTTTTTTTAAACACTTTCGCCTTGCAGTATTAGAATTATCGGCCAACTGCATACGTGGCGCCGCCACACGGCTTCCGTCAACTCTTATGACAAATATTTTCTACAAGCCTCAAGAAAAGTGGCATGGGGCTGGTAACACGGGGGTGAAGCTGGCATAGGAACTTCCGGTAACAAATCTGACTTCCGTGCCAGGCCGATCTAGGGTTAGTGGATTTCTAAGTTATTAATGTGCCAACACTGAATCTGGAAAAATCATCATGTAAAATCATTTCTCGAGGTCAGGAGACACGAGTACCCGTTTGAAGATATTTCCAGTCTCTTTTCAGAATAACTCCTCTGAAAACATCTTCTCTCTATCAATATAAAATTAACATAACCTAACCTTCCTCTGAAGCATGGAATTCGATTTAAAATTCGATTGCTGACATAAAATTCTGATAGCAACTTATTGATATTTTGAGGTTCAGATTAAATTTTTCATTTTTATAGAAAACTGTTCGCACGAATTATATAATCCTGCGATCAAGTTAGCTCTTGTATTCTACAATTTATTCCTAACCTCAAAAGCTAAAAAATTTGTTTTTGCAAAAAAGCACCAGAAATGGAATTTGGTAACAAAAAGTAATATCAAATTCCATGCTTCACAGGAATATTACTCAATGTCAATGTTTAAAATTTATTCCTGATCTTAAAATCTCAAAAAGTTGCCCTCGTGTTTCAACCAGAAATGAAATTTCCTAACAAAAAATTATAAAAGATTCCATGATTTACAGGAATATTACTTAATTTTAATGTTCATGTTAATAGCAAATGATAAATAAAACCACTAAAACATTAACTTATAATTACAGATATAAAAATCATATACTAACGTCACGCAGAAACAGAAAAGTTACCCAGTAAATGAAAAAAGATTCAAAAGAATTAAACGTAATTGGAATTCCTTTTGAATCCCTTTTTTGTGTTTGCAAGGAATAAGTTGATATAAAATTAGAATTCCTCTCTATTCGTTTAATAGAACTGAATTTTTAGGTTAGAACAGAACTTAAACGTATTGAAAGGAATGAATTCCATGCAGTCAGAGAATACTAAATGTGAAATTTAAATGAACTTTACTTATTAGGATAAAAATATAAATTAATAATATTAGTGGTCTCTACTATGAGGTATGTTGTTAAACTGTAGCAAATTTAATTTGTGTTCAGCTTTAGTGGCCGTTGCAGTGTTTGATATCTGTGACCCGCACAGTTTGTCCCGTTTCTTTTACAGCGAATTCTGCAATCCTAACCCGAGCTGAGTTTATAGGATTCTTGTACCTATCAATTTTATCATAAAAAATGTTGTGGACAATTAGCACTAAATTGAAAGTTACAAATTGTTGAACACAAAAAAATACTTATCACTCTTCTGTCCCACTAATATTCGACGGAATAGCTCTTCTCTTCTCGTAGATTACCGAGTTTATTCCAATTAGAGAATTCTTCAAGATATAACCCAAAAACGACAAACTTACCAAACGTAACCTCAATAACAAGACGTGAAGAATTAAGACGGATAAGGCCAGGCATTCTTACTAATTATTACATTCTGGTTTCGGTGTGATTCCGACCTACCAAAAAACTAATAAATCCGAAAAGTTCCACAACTCGGATTTAAATCCTGGCACTCCTCTATTACCTTAACATTCTTTTGAATCGTTTTTCGTTGACTGGGTACAATCGAATATTCTTACAAGAGAACCGTTACAATCAAATCAAGTCTATAATTGTCAATCTATTCACTACTTTTAATTGTTACGAAATTCGTCTCAATTTTAGAATCAGAAAACACTTTGAATTAACGCGGAAGCAGAATGTTGTCCGCCTTGTCCCGAGTCAATATTTCTATGGAATTTAGGGGAATTGTATTTACATTTGGGTTAGAAATTAGACAATTTTAGTCATTTTACGGAATGAAGATTTCATAACACTATTATGCTTAAATTAAATAGTATCATAAAAAGGCGAACTCTTTGCACTAGTTCGCGCACCTAGCGCTAAGTGCACCACTTTAAGTTAAAGATGGCTGAAGCTCACAGCATTATGAATTGAGCAAAAAAAATCCTCTATTTCTTTTTGCAGAATTAACGTCAAAGTCTTACAGGGATCCTAATAGAGATGGCAATCCTGGTACGTCTTCATATGGCAGAGAACGTTCTCCTGGCAGGTCTCCTACACCTGAGAAACCTCCTCTTCGTGACAGGTCAAGATCTCCTCCTGGTAGGCCGCCTTCTGATAAAGTACTTGGATATGCACTAGGACAACTTGGATACGTTCGGCTCATTCCCAACGGAAATACTTACCGGTGATTCGAATTTCGAAGATTCGTTTTTCCTGCTGGTAAACCAATACAATTGCGAGTTCACCTGAACAGCTATGTGCTCGTGCCAGCTCGAGAACATATTGTATTATCAACATCCAGTGGTGACATCTTTGCAGTATTGGAGTATAGTGGGATTCTTCGTGGAATATATAGGTCGAATAGATCACATGGCAGAGTAAAAATGAATATTGGAAACGGCGCAGTTGATTATATGACCGAATCTGAAATCAGGAAATGTCGAGTAGGTAATACTCGCCTAATCGACCTAAATTGTATGTAACTGGTAATTCAATAAAAGAAAATGTATTATCGTTCTCAAGTGTAACTCGTTTTTTGGATTATGTCAAAAAGCTTCAAAGAATGCTAATGTAATTCAACTCCAATTCCAAATTCAGCTAGCATCATAAATCGTGCACTTTGTCGAAGGTGCTATGTGGTTAGTGTTCCGCTCGTTCCGGGTTACAATCATTCCGTTGCATGTGTATTTTATTCCTTTAGCTCGATTATGTATTTCTAAAGTAGAATAATTTTGACCAGGTTTCGAAGTGCAATGTTTGATGTTTGAGACTATTCCCATTCTCTTCTCTTACAACAGTTATTTTGATTTTGAGTCTGGCAAAATGTCTATTGTTTTCCGTTAAAGCTGGAATTTCGATGAGGGTGTTTCCTGATCAAATATCCATAGGTTTGGAAGAAACCAGTTATTCCTTAATTCTTGGGTTGTCTCATGTTGTGAAAAAAGTCAGGAGTCGTTTGCTGACGATTGAAATTTCGAATCTCTATATTTCATTAAAAAGATGAAATTTGGAGAAGATACCGGAAAAGTGTTATCGTTTTGAATAAGGAGGTCAATATTTTCAGGATATCTTTTTTTCTCTGCTTTTGTGCAGCTTTAGGTTTTCCTGGTCTTCGCGATCGTACCCTGATTCCTGATTATCTATACGTCTATTTTGATAGTTTTCATGTCCGTGACTCTGGTAACCGTGACCTCCAACATCAAAATAATTTTGGTTTTGTTTATTGTTAAATCCTTGATTTTGTCCACCATAATGGCCTCGATTATGAAGGCTTTGATTTTGATTGTCTCGGCGATCTTGGGTCATCGTAGAGTTTCTTTAGGGAGAGATGTGTCACCGCTTACTCCGCTTCTGATTGATGTCGCGAAAGGGGAATCGGATGTTTTGAAATTGGCGCGACTTTTAAGTCAAATTAATTTTTCAGACACTGATTTAAAAGTAAATAAATTTAATAAAAAAATAATAATGCAGGTGGAACAATGAAAAATTTTTGAAAAGTGTAGAATTTTTTTTAAAGACACTTTTTTAAAAATCCTATTATTTAAGGCTGTTGGAAACTACTACAGTAAGTAGAATAAAAAAGCAATAATAATTTAGATTTGATCATAGAAATTTATTGCAAAGTAAAAAGTAATTTTTTAGTGAGATGAATGTTTAAAATATTAATTAACAAATTGGGTAAATTCAATCTTATACTACAAATGTTCGAATTGTCGTGAAAAATTAAAATCAGACAACGCACAGGGGAAAAACTAATAATTGCCTTGTTTATGAAGTGAAACAAAGAAATTATTTTTTTAAACACCTTTGACTAAAATATTTCAAATAAAAATAAATTTAATTCAATCCTAGATAAGAACAAAATAACATTTTTAAAAAATGATTATTAAGATCCGTATTTAAGCGGGTTCTAATCTTCAGGAGCCCCCTCTTCGCGTCAGGTTCAGGTCTCCTCCTGGCAGTCCGCCTTCTGTTCTAATACTTGAATGCGCTTGGACAACTTGGATATGTTCGGCTTATTCCCGAGAAAAATCAGAACCGTCAATTTGAATTTCGAAGATACGAAACGAATTAAAGTGAGAACAGAAAATGGTAGGTATGTGTCCGAGCCAACATAAGAACATATTGTATTATCAACATCCAATGGATACGTTTTTGCTATATTGGAGTATAGTGGGTTTCTTTGTAAATAGTAAATAGTAAATAGTGTGAGTAAATAGTGAGAGAATAAAAATAAATATGATAAATGGCGCACTTGATAATATGACTGCAGTTGGGATAATGGAATGTGATGTAGGGAATTCTCATCCAATTTTCGTTGCAAATCAAGATTAACTGCAAACTGTGTATCGATAATAATTTTAAAAAACATGTACATTAAAATATTGCTTCTTCTATCTTTTGTCAATGTACCTTTCAGGGTCCAAAATTGTCTCCGTTTTAAATGACGGTCAAGTAATTTACCTGATAATTAGGATTTAGGATAAAATCTACAAAAAAAATGTTTTCTCTCATGGGAGGTTTGTGAAACCTATCAATATCATTAAAAAGCATTTATTTTGTCGTAAATTTCAAACAATTTTATTGAAAATGCGAGTATTAAAAAATTCCAAATAATTGAAATACATTAAACGCCATCAAAGCCGTCTTTAGGAACTCAGTTTGTGAAATAAGCCGAAAGAAAATGCTGGTGTACCTTAACATCCACTGCCAATGCAGATTATTATAATAATTCAGGCGGATATAACACATGTTGTTATTATCTTTAAGAGAAAATATAATTTATAATAAAGATAAATCTGCCCATTGGGTTTGAAATTTTCACTTATAGCAAGGTATTTCAAAAGAATTACAAAGATCAAAAACATTTCAGAGTATTTTGAAATAATGAAAGGAGTTTTCAGGACATTAAAAAAATGTCAAACAATGTCAATGGATTAAAAATGTTTAATGGCGTTTCAAAAGATTCTAATAATATTCTAAAGTGAAAATTTTAATAATCGATTTCAGTTGCATATTTAACTATTATATTTAATACTATATATTCTAAATACTTTCAATTTTTATTGAGCGTCCTAATAGTTTTGTTATGGATTATATGCATCAAGCTTGTTCTTTTAAGACATTTGTATTTGACAAGACAGTTACTGTTTAGTTTTCTGTTAAACCTCGATTTTCAGATTCAGCTTTTAGTTGTAATTAAACAAAACACTCGCACGCACGCTTCTTGCGGAAGAAAAAGAGATAGTAGTTAAAAGTACGCATGCGCGACTAGTCTAGAGTGGTGGCTCGAAACGTCTGAGCTTGTCAATAGAGGTGCAGGTACCACAGCCAAAACTTAAGGCGTTTCGTACAATATGATCAGTCATCTTATTATTACTCCTTGGAGAATAATTCAAGTGCGACGTTTCTCTGTGATGTGTTGTCAGCAAAGTTCTATTGTGTAAAGTATGCACGCTAAATCAGCCACCCAAAAACTTTTAAGATAAGATAAGAATAATTATAAAAATGACAATAATAAATGTAAAAGCCTCACAAGGACAATCTTAGAAACTATAATTTGTAAGGTAAGTTATAAATTATAAATTATTCTTTCAAGCATTAGTCAGTTTTTCCTCTACTTTGCAAAAATGAGGACGGTTTATGCTTTTGTTGTCATATTGGCGGTCAAACTTACTTTTATTGGTGAATATAATAACATAATATGTTTACAATTTTTAATATATTAAATATTTATAATTGTAGCGAAATTTGTGCGAAGTTTAGAACCTGCAAATACTTTGATTCAAACTGAAAGGAAACATTTGTTCACCTCATTCTAGGACCACCTAGATATGAAATTTGTATAGATTTTAGTCAAATTTTAGGTTAGAAATTAGGAATTTTTGGCCACTTTTATGGTTTAAAAAGGTTTTCTTCTTAAAGTAAATTTGGGCATGGCAGCCCTGTCTATTCTTTGCTTTTTTTATAAGCAATTATTTTTTTATGCTTCGACGTTCAATCTAGATCTAGAAAAAGATTGCTTCATAAAACGATTTACTTAGACGTTTGTTTATTTCCCCCCCCCCCCCCTAGTGAAAAGTTAAAAAAAAATTTACTATGAATAATAACAAATTGTTTTAGAAATTATATTTTTTAATTTTAATCAATATGTTTTATCCGTGTTCGATGGCTAATTGTAAATAAAAATGTTAACGCTTAACTCAGTATACCTAATATTAAAGATTTCTAATAAAATTGAAAAAAAAGTTTTGTTAAAAAGTATTTATTTTTCGCGGAGTCAAAGAAAAATGGTTCCGATAATGAGATTATTATAAAACTTTAAATAATTTAAGTATGTATATCTTCAGCAAAGAAATGTATTATATATATTTTTTCGATTATGCTCAACTTTAACTTCAATATAATTAATGAATAATTTATAAAAAATAACAATCTGCCCATTGTTTTAGCTAATTTTCAATAATGACAAATGATTTTAAATGATTTGCAATATTATTAATTAATGTATATTTATTAATTAATTATTATAGCAATATTAATATATATTTTATTGATTTTGGTGATTCTAAATATTTGAAGGCATTTTATAAGATTCCATGGAATTCACGCTTCTCACCACGACCTGCAGCTGCTCATTTTGTTTTGATTTTAGTTAAAAAATGAAATTATTCTACTTGAGGCTATTTTGAAAAATAGGAGGAAATAAATGAAAATATTTTTTTCCAAAAGAAAGAATTTTTGAATTAACTTTCGCAAAATGCAGAAATTAAAATTTTTATTGCGCTCCCTAATCGTTATTTTTTGTTGAAGTATTTCCGATTTTCAATCTAATGCTAAAGCAATAAAAAAATTAAAAATCTGATCTAAAGCTGTAGCATTCAGAAGTCGGCTTTTGATTTTAAGAATTCTTAATCAAGTTTTCCTTATAATGCGTCCATTTGCAAATTTATAAACACGAAAATTAGTCAAAGTCCTCGACTTGGATTTACCCAAAAGGGTTACATCGCCTATTAAGATATTAGTCTGGTAAATTTGATAAATTTGTTCAATTTGAATGCAAAAAGAACTTAGCAATCGTCGTTAGCACATCTTTATTGCATTGGTACTCATATTTCATAAGCTGCATCAAACCTTGAAACATAAGACAAGAAAAATTACGATAAAAATTATGAAAATAAAGATTATAAATTACAAATCTAAGAAGGACAATCTTGACTCCTATAAATTGTGAGATAACGAATGCACCGCAAGCGAAATTATTCCTTCAAGCATTAGTCAGTTTTCTTCTAATTTACAAAAATGAGGATGGTTTATACTTTTGTTTTCACATTGGCGGTCATCCTTAATTCTATTGGTAAATATAGTAATATAATATGTCTACAATTTTCATTATATTCAATACATATTAAGGTGCCTCATAAAAATGTAAACTCCTTGCGCTAGTTCACAACACTAGCCCGAAGAGAAAAATTTGTAGGTTAAAGATGGTTGAAGCTCACTGCGGCTTTTTTTAAATTTCTTATTTAAATTTCTTCTTGCAGAATTTTCTTCACAGTCCAGAAGGAATTCTAATGGAGAACGCAATACTATTCCTTCTTCTTTTGGCAGACATCATTCTCGTGACCGGAATACTCTTTCTGTAGAGCCGCCTCTTCGCGCCAGGTCCAGGTCTCCTCCTGGCAGGCCGCCTTCTGGCCTGGTACTTGGATATGCATTGGGACAACTTGGATACGTTCGGCTCATTCCCGAGACAAATAAACACCGGCGATTTGAATTTCGAAGATACATTTTTCCTGCCGAGAAACCAATTCAAATGCGAATGGATCACAGGAGTTATGATCTTGTGTCAACTCAAGAATATATTGTTTTGTCAACATCCGGTGGTGAGGTTTTTGCAATATTGGAATATAGTGGGATTCTTCGTGGAATATATAGATCCTGCAGACTTCATCCCAGAGTAAAACTAAATATGATAAGTCGTGAAATTGATTATATGACCGCAGATGAAATGAGGGAATGCCAAGTAGGCAATTCTCGCCCAATTTTCCCATATAATTTTAGGGAAATAGTTGCAAATGAAGATTCGCTACAAAATGTGTACCACTAATTAATTAAAAAAACATGTGAATAAAAATATTTTATTTCTTGTAATCTGATCTCGGATCAAATTATATGCATGTCATTATTGCAATAAAAAGACAATGTATTATCGTTTTTGAGGCTTCTTTCTGTCTTTCGTCAGTTTAACAAAGGGAAGTCCAAATTTTGTTGTTGTAATGTAGGTCAACTTGATACACAAGATAATTAGGATTCTAAATAAAATCTACAAGAAAGTCTTTTTTTGGTGGGATCATAATTGGAGCGCATGGAACGCATGTAGTTTTCTGTTTGGAAGGAATTTACAGAAATAGCTATGGATTTTAAAAGAGTTTAAAAGATTTAAAATATACCAATTCATGAGATAACGAATAGGGTGGAAATGTAAAAATAAAATTCATTTCACCCCAAGACAGCATTTATAATTTTTTGGCAAATGGCTTAAAGTTTCATAAAACAAGCAAAAGAAACTGTTAAATTAATATCGGGCTAAGACAGCGAAAATTTGTAATTTCCGTACAAGTAATGTTCTGAAATTGTACATAAATATTGGATTCCCTGGATTCTTCTTCTATCATATATATACAGGGTGTCTAAAAAGTCCCGGGACGGTTGGATACTTCCTCAGGTAAAATATTTTTAAAAAAAATGAAGATCATTCCTGAAGTATATTTCAACGAGGAATTCAATGGTGACCTTCATTTTGACCTTGAAGTTGATCTTCATTTTTGACCTTCCACTTTCGGAACGAGAGAGGGTATCTGTATTAATTATGCGTGGTTGGGGAGGTCAAGTTCGATCTTATGATCAAGTTCATTTGCTTTTTAATCGCACTTTTCCTAATGAAGAAGAGTTAAATCCTGTCTCAAAATCAACAATTGAAAGAACTGTGAGGCGCTTTATGAATCATGGATCTATCAAGGACGTTCAGAGAACTGGTCGGCCAAAATCTGCAGGATCTGAGGAGATGCAGATGGACATAGCCTAAGCATTTGTTGAAAACCGACACCTCTGTTTACGTCGAGCTAGTGTTGAACGTGACTTTGATCCTGAGACATGATTTTTTATACATATTTTAAAAAGCATTAATTTCCATCCTTACAAAGTTCATCTGGTACAAAAGCTCAATAAAGACGATCCTGATCGTCGGGTTGGAATTTGTGAAATTATGATGGACAGAATTGATAGAGATCCTCTTTTGTTTTATAATACAATATTTTCAGATGAAGCTACTTTCACTTTAAAAGTTGAAGTTGACAGGCTAAATTGTAGATATTGGTCCGACACAAATCCTGATTGAATGTTGGAGAGTCACAGACAATATCCACAAAAGATTAATGTTTGGGCCGGTATCTTAAATGATGCATTGATAGGTTCTTTGTTCATCGCTGGTATTCTCAATGCCCGTGCATATGAAGAGCTTCTCAGGAACCAAATTGTACCAAGAATAAGGGAGATTACAGGCGATAATTTTCAAAATATTTGGTTCCCGCAGGACGGAGTAACGGCTCATTACGGTAGGGAGGTTCGAGCATATTTGAATACTCAGCTCCATCAAAGGTGGATTGGGAGAAGGGCTGAAATAGAGTGACTTGCTAGATCTCCTGATCTGACGCCTCTCGATTATTTTCTTTGGGGTTATTTAAAGAGCAAAGTATACTCAACGCAACCCCAAAGCTTAGACGAATTGCAGAATCTTATTCTGCAACAAGCTACTTTGATTGATAGGGAGATGATTCGTAATGCTGTAACTCATTTTTATAATCGCATAGCTCAAGGTTTCAGTTTGAACATCTTTACTGAAGCGTGAGAGGCAAGGGGACTTACGCTAATCAAGCACCCCAAAGGGAACAGAATTTACTACTGCTTGGAAAAAACCTTGAGAAAACCTTGAAGATCGTCACCAAGATCAATACAGAGCTCACACTTGACCTATGACTTGGGTACGTACCTGAACGTAGAATTTTCCGCTCTATCGATTGCGGATGTAAAAAAAGGTGGTTTCCATTTAAAAAAACAAAGTTGACCTTTAAAAAGCCATAAAGTTCAACGTCAAGGTCAAAATAAAGGTCACCATTGAATTCCTCGTTAAATTTACTTTAGGAATGACCTTCACTTTTTTGAAAAATATTTCACCTGAGGAAATATCAAACCGTCCCGGGATTTTTAGACACCTTGTATAATTAATATATACTACAGTCTTAAGCGATCTTTAAATTCTTTTGAATTAACCTGGAAATTATGGGAATTCCCGTGAAATTCATTATAACGGATTTTTATTGCATTATTTAAGTTTTTAAAGAAATAATTCAATTTTCAACAAATTAGTTCAATATTTAACGATAATTTTCTAAGGAAAATTTTTGATTTTGAAGCTGAAAATGAGCCGAAATTGGAAAATGATATTGTTAGTTTAAGAAAAACAAAATTTAAAAAGAAAAAAAATTCGAACAAAGTAGTCAAATTTCCAATCAAGAATACTAATTATATAACAAAATGGCAAAATGGATTAGTTAAATTGCCAGATCAAAAAACTGGGTTTCAAATAAATAAGCTAATTTTTAACACAATAGTCTAATCTTAAACCAAAGAGCTAAATATTCATTTAGTTATTTTATATTAATATTAATATTTTTAGTTATTTTAAGTAAGGAATGGTAATTGAAGAACGTTAGTAATATCTTTTAAAAAAAGTTAAAATATTTTTATTCCTGAAAAGTTTCTTGACATTTTTGTAATACTTTGAAAATTCCTTGCAATATTTCAAAATACTTTTAAATTATTTAAACTCTTCGAAACTCTTTTGAAATCCCAATAGGCAGAGTTTCCTTTCATAAAAATTATATTGCCTCTGAAATTTTATTCTGAATCCTAATTATTAGGTGTAAAAAGTTGACCGTATTTACAAAAAATATGGCTCTCCCTTTAGTGAACTGATGAAAGATAGAAAGAAGCCTTAAGAGCGATAACACATTGAATTTTTTACTATAATTATTAATAACATACAATTTGATCCGAGATCAGATTACCAAAAGTAAAATATTTTTGTTTACATGTTTTTTAATTAATTAATGGTACACAGTTTGTAGTGAATCTTGATTTGCAACGATTTCCCTAAAATGAAATGGAAAGATTGGGCGAAAATTGCCTACTTGGCATTCCCTCATTTCATTTACGGTCATATAATCAATTGCGCCACTTATCATATTTATTTTTACTCTACGATGAAGTACGCCAGTCCTATATATCCCACGAAGAATCCCACTGTACTCCAATATTGCAAAAACATCACCATTGGATGTTGATAAAACAATATATTCTTGAGTTGACACAAAAACATAATTCCTGTCATATATTCGCATTCGAATTGGTTTCTGGGCAGGAAAAATGTATCTTCGAAATTCGAATCGTCGGTTCGGATTTGTTCTGGGAATAAGCCGAACATATCCAAGTTGTCCTAGTGCATATCCAAGTACTCGATCGGAAGGCGGCCTGCCAAGAAGAGACCTAGACCTGGACTGAGGAGGCGGTTCCTCTACAGAAGGAGACTGGTCAGGAAAATCTCCTTTGCCAGAAGAAGAAGGACCAGTATTGTCTTCGCTATTAGGATTCCTGTCGGACTGTAAAGTAAATTCTGCAAAAAGAAATTCAAAAAAAATTTTAAACAATGCAGCAGTGAGCTGCAACCATCTTTATCGTAAAAGTGGTTATCTTCGGGCTAGTGTTGTGTACTAGCGCAAGGAGTTCAAATGTTGATGATGCAATTGAATTTAAGCATAATAGTGACTTGACATTCTTGAACCACAAAGTGACCAAAAGTGTCTAACTTTTAACAAAAATTGAAATAAAATGCGTACAAATTTAAATCATTATCGAATCAGAACAAGGCGAACACATTTTTGCTTCCGCTTTAAGCCAAAGTATTTTCTGGTAATAGATTTGGTACAAATCTCGCAAAATTCAAAAAGATCGAATATATTGACAATTGTAGACAGATTATATTATTATATTCACCAATAGAATTAACGATGGCCGCCAATGTTAAAACGAAAGTACGAACCATCCTCATTTTTGCAAAGTAGAGAAAAAACTAACTAATGTTTTAAGGAATAATTTCGCTTGCGTTGTAGTCGTTATGTAACAATTTATAGGCGTTAACATTATTCGAAATTTATAATTATTATCATAATTTTTATTATTTTTACTCTTATCTCTTTTTGATATCAGATTAAACAGCGTTAACTAATTAAATCGTTAATTCAGCAATGTGCGAAAGATAACCCAAGAATTCTTTAATTTGGTAAATATAATTCAAAATGACTTAAAATGTTTACAAATCTTACAAATTACTGGAAATACCTTGAAATTATTGAAACTAGTTAATAATTCCTTAAAATCTTTTTCTATGTGCCTCGAAATATATCACATTTGTTGAAATCTAGGTATTAAAAATTTCTTGGATTCTTTTAAAAGAACCTAAAATATTTCAAATCCTTAAAAATTCCTCAAAATACGTTGACATTATAGAAACCTTTCGTAAATTTCTCCTAATCTTATAAAATACACTAAATTATTTTTCAATTTTTAAAATTTCTTTCTTGTACGTTTTTCAACTTTTTCAACTTTTTCAACTTTTTCAACTTTTTCAACTTTTAAGTAAAGCGATTAATTTTTAAGATTTATTCAAGATTTTCAAAAAATTGTACTCATACTTCTGTTTTCTATGTGCGAGGTCACATTCTGCAATAACCTCCCTTCACGTCAAAGGTCATTACAAACCTTGTTAACACCCCCACTCACTCCCTGATAGTGTAAAGTAATTTATGAACGGCTTCTAAAAAATCAAGCGCGAGTATTGTGATGAGAATATGATTCTTTAGGCTGGTAAAGTCCTAAATAATGTTTTCCTAAATCTAAAATCAAAATTTTAACAATTCGAGCACCTAAGCGCTGTTAACATGTTATTTGGTGTCAATCTCGAGATTTCACGTAATCTTTAAGAACGCCCTAAAATATTTCGAAACTCTTGAAATTCATTGACATTTTTGTAATGTCCTGAAGATTGCTGGAAATATTTTAAAATACCTAACACTATTTCAAATTATTAAACATCTTTTGAAATCCTTGAAAATCAACGCAAAACTCGAACCATAGTAGACAGATTTTTATTTTTTATTATTTTCGAAATAGTTTTATTATTTATTTATTATGCTGAAATTGAAGGTGAGTTAATCTGAAATAATGTCAAATTGTTAATGTCCAAAAGTATGTGCAGCAACTTTTATACACCATCCCGTCTGTTGATTCATCGTGCTCGTATTTTTTATATATATTTTTTGCAATTTTTAAGTGATACAATTCAGGTGCGCAGCTGATTACAAAAAAATATTTTTTGTAAGAAAAAAGTCCTTTGTGCGTACAAAACGTAGTGATTACTTGAGACCCTTTCTCGATCTCGAATTGATACTAGCCCCATTTAATAACAAGTTTGATGAATATCATGCAACCGTTTAGATCATGTAAAACTTCTTGTATCGTTGGAATAGAATGCTTAAATCAAAATCAAATATATCGTGAGTAATATAGCTATGACGGTTCTGCCCCACAATGGTGGGATACAGGATATTAGGATACTGGGGGTCAAGATGGCGGGATACTGGAGGTCAAGATGGTGGCTACTGGGGCCAAGATGGCAGCTACTGGAGAGCTTGCAGCAGTAACCCAAGAGCTTGTACTGAGGCAGAAGCGCACAAGATGGCGGCTACTGGGGAGCTTGCAATGAGGTAAGAAAAAACTTGCGTGAGGCAGAACCACCCGATTCCGTGATAATTGCGCGTCAACCACAAATTCCTGAAGAGGAACTATAGCCAACTACTTGAAGACGAACTGGTTGTTGGGCTTCTTGAAGCCTTGCACGTCCACAATAAACTCCATTTCGATAAAAACTGGTTTTTTTGCTAAAGTGGATAAAACAGTCTTATGGCGCTTCTGCCTGAAAGCTTTAGCCTATACCGGTTCTGCTTTACGCAAGTTTTTTCCTAACTTACTGCAAGCTCTCAGTAGCAATTTTTAAGTGATACAATTCAGGTGCGCAGTTGATTCCAAAAAACTATTTTTGTAAGAAAAAAGCCCTTTGTGCGTACAAAAGGTAGTGATTACTTGAGACCTTTTCTCGATCTCGAATTGATGCTACCCCCATTTAATATCAAGTTTGCTGAATATCGTGCATCCGTTTAGATCATGTAAAACTTCTTGTATCGTTGGAATAGAATGCTTAAATCAAAATCAAATATATCGTGAGTAATATAGCTATGACGGTTCTGCCCCACAATGGTGGGATACTGGGGATTAGGATACTGGAGGTCAGGATACTGGGGGTCAAGATAGCGGGATACTGGAGGTCAAGATGGCGACTACTGGGGCCAATATGGCGGCTACTAGGGAGCTTGACGCAGTAACTCAAGAGCTTGCACTGAGGCAGAACCGGTATAGAATAATTGCATATCCAAATATCTGAATATTTTTACGTCAAATATGTAAAGCAAAAAGTACGTCACCAGAAGTCCACCCGATTCCGTGATAATTGCGCATCAAGCACAAATTCCTGAAGAGGAACTATAGCCAACACCTTGAAGGCGAACTGGTTGTTGGGCTTCTTGAAGCCTTGCACGTCCACAATAAACTCCATTTCAATAAAAACTGATTTCTTTGCTAAAGTAGATAAAACAGTATTATGGCGCTTCTACCTGAAAGCTCTAGCCTATACCGGTTCTGCCTCACGCAAGTTTTTTCCTAGCTCACTGCAAGCTCTCAGTAGCCGCAATCTTGTGTGCTTCTGCCTCAGTGCAAGCTCTTGGGTTACTGCTGCAAGCTCCCCAGTCGGGTTAAAGCTCGCCAGTAGCCGCCATCTTAAACTCCAGTATCCTGACCTCCAGTATCCCGCCATTGTGGGGCAGAACAGTCATAGCTATACTACTATTGTGAAAATGGTTATTTTTCCATATTTTTATTTCTTCTGAATACATTTTTAAAATATAAATTTAAAAAGGGTTCTTATTTAAAAACAAGAGAACAGACGGTTTATTCTTTCTGCAAATAAACGTAAAAATGCTACATATAATGATAACTATTCACAGTGTAAAATATTTCTTTCTGACTTCCGTTTGACTGGTTAAATTTTTGAACAACTAGTTTTGTCGAAAGAGAAAGAAATTCTATACAAATTTTATGATTAAGAATTATTAATAGTGTAAAATAAAAACAGTTTACAGATTATTAATGTAAACTTCGTTTTGCAATGGTATAAATTGTAGGATGAATTTTTTCAGCCCATATAATTTTTTAAACAGTATTCCATTTTGTTGAATAAAGTATTTTCACTCTTTTGCTACGTCAATTTAAATATTTATTCGAAAAAAGGTTATCTTGCGGCAGAGATAAAGAACAAACGGTGCGGGAGAACCTGAAATAAGAATATGGAACTGCATATTCTTCATTATCAGCTTTCCAACTCGTTTCACTTTTCAGAATGAAAAGTTTCCGTCCATAATAACAAAAAAAATTTTTCTTCCATGAAATGTTAAAGAAAAGATGAAAATATCTGTAAAAACTGCTTTGATCTAAGGGAAAATGGTTATAAATAATAATATATTATTTAAATTAATATTTTATGCATTTGAAGTAATGTAGAAAAAATAAAAATTGTTAAGGAACTTAATTTTATAATAAAAGCAAAATTAATTTACTTTTTTCTAACCAAAAACCTAAAACCAATGCACAACTTCATCTCTCGAGGAAACGCTACAAAATTGCTAACCGAATTATTACTTTGCGATAATGTAACATAGATAAAGCTGCATTATATTTTTTCGGTGGCTCATGTCAGTTTACTTGCAACTAAAAACAACAGCGAATCAGTCTTCTTAATAATAGCAGCCCAAAAAGTTTTAAAATAGGATAAGAATACTCATAAAAATGATAATAATAAATGTAAAAACCTCAGAAGGATAATTTCAACATCTATAATTTCTGAGATAACAGCTACAATGCAAGAAAAATTACTTTTTCAAGCATTAGTCAGTTTTTCCAAGTCCAAGTCTCCTCCTGGCAGACCGTCTTCTGATCTAGTACTTGTGTATGCAATTGGACAGCTGGGATATGTTCGGCTCATTCCTTGGATCAATCCAAACTGGCGATTCGAATTTCGAAAATAAGTTTTTCCTGCCTGTAAAACGATTTCATTGTGTGCCAACCCGAGAACATATTGTCTTATCATCATCTAATGATGAAATAGTGATTGAACGAGAATAAAAATAATTATAATAAGCGGCGCGGCTGATGACATGACCGCAGTTGATGTGAGGCATTGTCCAGTAGGCAATAGACGCCCAATTTTGCCAAATAATTTTTATCAATTTGTTGCAAATTAAGATTCGCTACAGACCGTGTACCATTAATTGGGTTAAAAAAAAGTTTGAACTAAAATAATATTTTAACAATATTTGTTCTAAACAAATCGTGAGATTTTTTAATGAAATATAATTATGTACTTTATTTTAAAAGTGGTTAAATGCTAGAGAGTTCTTAATTTAATTTTAGGTTATTTTTATATTTACAACCTCTTTAAGGGGTCTTTAAGGCTCTTTAAGTTGTCGGGGAGGATTAATATATAGATCTTTTTAGGGTCACCTTTTCACAGTCGGCGTGAAGCTGTCCGGAAGAGAGGCCAAATGCGGTGTACACTCTAGCACCTCGTAGGATGATCCGAAACAGCCTGCGCAAAAAAATGATTGTTATATACATGTGGCCACTTGATGAACCAATAATACTGAAAAATAATGGTAATTATAATAATAAAAATAATAAAAAAGGGAGGCCTTACAACAAGAAAAGTTGATTTTTTCGGAAAAAATTTCAAACTTTGACCCGGACAAAAATATGTTTATTTTGATAATTTTAGGTCATTTTTAGGTTCATTAATTGCGAATGAATATCGTTAAAACGTGTGATAAATATGAGATTGTTCGGTTAATTAATTTTTGCATAATCGTGTACACCGATTTTCAACTCATTAAATGAAAAAGTATTGAGATAATTGCGTTTAAAATGTCAGCAAAGGAAAAACGTATGATTCTTTGACTTGACGACTGGTCAGCTATTCCGGCACCATATAACAGTACATTTAGCTTCAGGGTATAAGTAGGTATTAGTGTTTCAGGTTATTAGTGGAAATCTAAGTAGCACGTATTTGAGCTTCGATTTGGCGGGAACTTGGTTTGTTGGATCATGACTCCAAGCGAAGCAGAAGCGAGTCACGCTTGATGCTAGATGCGGCGATTCAAATTTCGAAGATATGTTTTTCCTGCCGGTAAACCAATACAATTGCGATCACATCTGAATAGATATGTATATGTGCCAGTCCGCCAACATATTGTTTTGTCAACATCTAACGGTGACGTATTTGCAATATTGGAGTATACTGGGATTCTTCGTGGAATATACAGGGCAAATAGTTCTCATTGCCGAGTCAAAATAAATATGGGAAACGGCGCAGTTAATAACATGACCTCAGCTGAAAAAAAGGAATGTAAAGTAGGCAATACTCGCCCAATCGTCCCATATAATTTTAGGGAAGTTGTTGCAAATCAAGATTCACTACATACTGTGTACTATTAATTAACTTAAAGAACATGCAAACAAAAATGTAATATCTTTTATAATCTGATCTCGGATAAGAATACATGCAACTAATAATTATTATTAAATAATAATTTTGTGGTGAATTCTCCTGTTTTTATAGGAAATTGGACTTCTTGATTAAAAATTCAACTATTAGGTTGACTCAAATGGATTATTAAAATTCTTTTATCAGTGGAAAATATGCGTCTTCGCCTGAAAACATAATTTTTTCTTTAAGATTTTTTGTCTTTAAAATTACATTTTGGGTTGCTGCACTAAAAAAGTATTTAAAGAATGTTAAAAGAATTCAAAGATCACTTACCATTTTAAAATGTGTATTTTTTGTGAATATTTAAAACCAAAGATTTTTGTATTTCAGATCATTAGACAGTCCTTATCTGATTTTTTGTTTAAACTTGTGGTTCTTCTAATTCTATCAAGCTTCGGATTAAATATTTAAAAAGGATAAGAGGCAATTTCATACAATTTATTATAGGCCTTTAGCACAATTTTTTATTTTATTGCGTACATTTACAAAAGTTTGGAAAACATAAAATAAAATATATAAAATAAAAAAGCTTCTAAAAAAAGTAGGTCCCAATCAAATATACTACACACAAATGAAATAAAATGAAAGAGATCCGGCTCTTGCAGTAAGCTACGTTGCATTGCGCCAACTTGGTCTTTCCATGTAGCCCACACTTGTGCATAGACTTTTTGAAACTAAATGTCAAAGAATCGACAGCAGTAATTTGGTAATGGTGAATTCTCTTTTGTTAAAGCTCCTTTGGCTCCAACGAACTCTCCATAAAGTCGCACGCTCACATTTGCTCAGTAATCTTTCCCCTGTATTCAAACTCTTCCTCCTGGTAGTCACTGCCCCAATACTTGATCGACCGTTACAGGCTGGTCAATTTTTTATACATACAGCACTGAGTTCCATCGCATCGAGTCTCCTGCGTTTTTGAGTAGAAGCTCAAAGTGAAAGCAGAAATTGGGTGGCCTTATTCCGAGTCAATTTCGAAAAAATGTATAATAATTTGAAATGAAAATTATTGATGAGCGGAATCAAAAGTATGAGAGAGCCCCAATTAAGAACCAACTCTTTGCGTCGCCTATTTGGTCCTGCCTCAACGAAGGAAGCGAGCAGCAGATCGGCTAAGAACCGTGATCGTCAACTAAAACTCAACTCAGATACGATTAAACATTTTCAATCGTAGCTCGAAAACCGATAAAGATTTTTTTAAGTTTCTTTGACTTAAATTAAAGATAAAATTTCAGACTCTGTTTCGTATAATTATCAGATTTTTTCAACAATTTCCCTAGGTCACGCTATGAGTTAAAGTCAAGGTACAAAATTGTCCACCTTGTTCTGGTTCCATATCGATATAAAATTTGAACGCATTTTATTTGCATTTAAAATTATAAATTGGTCATTTTTCGGGTTAAAAAGGTCAAAACACTATTATGCGTAAATTAAAGTGCATCATAAAAATTCAAACTCCTTGCTCTACTTCGCAACAGTAGCGCGGAGTGAACTACTTTTAGTTTAAAGATCGTTGAAGCTTTTCGTGCCAGGTCCCCGTCTCCGCCTGGCAGGGCTCCTCATGATCGAGTATTTGGATATGCACTACGACAACTTGGTAAACCAATACTATTGCAAGTATAACCGAATTACTATGAATATTTAAAAATTCTAAATAGTTCGAATAGATATATCCTTACCCAATACAATTTTTAACTCTTTTGTTAGAGTATACTGAAAAACTACAAAAAGTCCTAGCGTACCTCAATTACAATTCCAACGTCGATTGGAAACCTGAATTATGAGTCACGCGCATAGAACGCTTATATTTCTTAGTTTTTAAAGGAAATATTTTTAATATGTTGAAAAATTTTAGTTTATTTTCATCTCAATATTTCAAGTTGGAATGGAAGCTTCTAAATTGTCCCTCCAAGAGAAAGAGCCTTAAGTACTTAGAGAACCTTTTTCTCTAGAGGTACCGGCCTCACGACTCTCAGGAGATAAACAACTAGAGGATTTCCAAGAATTTGATATATTTACATTCTCGGCTCCCCATTATAATCCCTTAACTCGTACTTTCTGTCTGCCTCCTGACAATAGAGTTATAGAGTTCTTCTTACAAAATCATCTTCGAGCAACCTCTTTCCTCTCTTTTATATGACCATTCACTCTATCATTCCTGCGAAACAGGAAGCCCAGGTACACAAACTTCCATTTTGTCCAAGTATATTTTTAAATTTTATATCATCTCGTTTAAAGCTTCTTCGCTCTTTTCTAACAGCACTATATCGTCTACATATGCACGTGACCATATCCTGAATCCTTCTACATTAACTCCTCCTACCACTCCGACCTTCTCCCTCTCACACTATTTTTCGTCACCTCATATACCACCGTCACCCTCTTGGTCAGGCCTCTCTCCACTCCCCTATCTTACATCACCTCTGAAAACCTCCCTCTACCCATCGAAGGGAGCGAGATCGTCATCTTTCTACTCTTCCCCTTCTACGTTCTAGCACATCAACTTTAAAACTTCCCCACCCTGCTTTATCCCCACCCCCTAATTCCCACGAAACAAATTCCCCTGCACTTTCTTTAACACCTCGTCTCCTAGCCCCATGCCCAACCTTTTCTCATATACTTTTATTTTTCGATACCCACTTTGTTCTTCTTTCTCCACTTCAGTTGAACTTTCCATTGCTTTTATCCTTTTCTTATCCGCTCTCTTCGCCTTTTAAGTCCTAAGTCCTCCTACTTTTACTTCTACCATAATCTTCACCCTCTTTAAATACCTTTCTTCTTGCCCTCATTCTGTCAACTACTTCCATTTCCGATGCACCCACCACATTCTCAAGCTTTTTTTTCCCTTTCCGACTAGAAGCACTAGAAGCACCAACCTCCAAGTGGACCTCGCTGGTAACATTTCCGTGTACTTGTTTGTGCATTGAAATGGCTGAGGTGTTTCCCCGAATGGGCGCCCGGATCTTCTTGGTTCGGTCAAGCTTCATATTGAGGGCGTTAATACGTGTAGCCTATGAAGCAGCGAACAATTTTTCCAAGCACCACAATTCAGTTTTCTACAAAGTAGTTGAATTTTTACCTTTATATACGAACTTTTAAATAAATGATGAGATTTTTAAATTTATTTTGAAAAAACAATATAAGTGCAGCAAACAAAAATGTAATTTCAAAGACAAAAAGACTTAATTAAAAAATTATATTTTTAGATAAACAACAACTTCCCTAAAATTATATGGGACGATTGGGCGAGTATTGCCTACTTTAAATTCCCTTTTTTCTGCTGCGGTCATATTATCAACTGCGCCGTTTTCCATATTTATTTTGACTCGGTAATGAGCACTATTTGACCTATATATTCCACGAAGAGTCCCAGTATACTCCAATATTGCAAAAACGTCACCATTGGAAGTTGACAAAACAATATGTTCTTGGACTGGCACATACACATAGCGATTTCGTAATCGCAATTGTATTGGTTTAGAGGTAGGAAAAACGTATCTTCGAAATTCAAATTGCCGAATCTCATTTGTGAGGGAAATAAGCCGAACATATCCAAGTTGTCCTAGTGAATATCCAAGTATTCCAACAGAAGGGGCCCTGCCAGGCGGAGACATTGCCCTGGCAAGAGGATGATGGTCTTTAGAAATAGGAGCCCTACCAAAGGAAGACCTAGAACTGGCACGGAGATGAGGATCCTCAGGAATAGGAGCCCTACTAGAAGGAGACCTAGAACTGGCACGGAGATGAGAATCGTCAGAATCAGGAGTTGTTCCAGGCGGAGACCTAGAACTGGCACGGAAATGAGGATTCTCAAGAATGGGAGCCAGGCTAGGCGGAGACCTTGACCCAGCACGAAGATGAGGATCATCAGAAATAGAAGCTCTGTTAGGAGGAGACCTAGACCTAGTTCGAAGAGATTTCGTCTCAGGAATAGAAGAATGGTTAAGGAAATGCTCTCTACACGAAGAAGAAGAAAAACAAGAACCAGGATTGCGTTCTCTATCAGGATTCCCGTCGGACTGCGAACTCAATTCTGCAAGAAGAAATAAAAACAATTTTACCGTATACTCGATTCTAAGTAGCAAAAATAGGACTTTGAAATACATCCTACTCTCGGATTAGCTACAGTGTCTGGGGTTGACTCGCATTAGCCTTGCAACTAAATCCGGGGAATCGAAACGTAAACAGTCAGGGCTGCCTGAATCATTTCCAGTTTCAATTCATATTTTATTTCCAACATAATCGAATAGAATTAATGATGGCCGCCAAAGTGAAAACAAATGTACAAGCCGACCTCATTTTTTTCGGATTGGACAAGAAGCTTATTAATGCTTTAATGAATAATTTTCTTAACACTTTAATCGCCATCTCAGACTTTATAGCTGTCAATATTGTCCTTCTGAAGTTTTCAAATGTATTTATATAATTTTTATACTTATTGTCGTAACCATTCTTATCTCATTTTAAAACTTTAAATGTGGCTTACGAAATTTAGCCTGACTATACAATATATATGTGCCAACGACGAATATGGAATTTGAATTTTTAGACTATTCAGTAATAAAATTATATTAGCTTCGAGCAGTGAGAATGAAACGAGAGAAAAATATTATAGAATAATACTTTTATATCTTCTTAGAATAAGCCTTTGATGTCGAGTTAGTTTTGCAAAGAACTAAATGATTAATTAGGACATTTATGTACCAAGATTTGAGTAGTATAGTTTATAGGATGCTAAGACAGAATGCTAAAACAGAATGTTTAAAGAATGGAGTAAGATATCGAGAGAATTGTATATCCTGCAAAGAAATTTGACGCCTGATAGGGACAATCGTAAAATAATTCGGGGAGCCGAGCTTAGGTCATCGTCGGGTGACACGTGTGGATCTAGAGTAAAGTGTGATTGATTTAATTGTAATTACATAATAAGAGGAGGGTTGCGCGAAGGGTTACGTGACATGCGCGAGGGCCTCAGGAACTCTCATCGATCCAGATTTCGAATCAGATTTCGTTTTGCTTCCGGGGCTAAAACTCTGTCACTCGTCTCCGTAAATCAATCGGTTTGTGAACTTAGAGTTTTTCGTCCGTTTGATTAGAATTCGTTTTTTTTTATAAACTCTACAAATAAATTGTTTATTTGGATTTTTACAGATTTATTGAGTTTTTAATGGTTTAATGTAATCTGTTAATAAGAAATTTAACCTTTTTTTTTAGTATTTTAGTTCCGAACCAAGTGAACATCGTTGGTGGATTATTTAATTTTCTAATGTTGGCGAAAGGATTCTTCAATCTATAGTGGAAAAAACTCAAGTTCTTTTTATTCGTTTTCAAATTAAATTTAAATTCTATTTTCTTCAAATAAATAATATCTAAAATTTGAAATATTTAAATTTTCGTGCTGAAATTAATCAAAACGTTTCTATTCACGACGGCCAGCTCTAAGTCTACCGGTGTCAAATGGCGCGTTAGGGAGAAGGAAAAAGCGGATCGAAGGAAGCGACAAGCTGAGTAGGGCCTATAAAGAGTATAATTTTTCTTCAGTTGACTTTTTTCATATAGTGCGTTATTTGGCTTAAAATGTTCATTTACCTGCGCGTTTTAGAATATTATAAAGGCTATACCTTTGGAAATTTGTAGTTTCTTTTAAAAAAGTTATTAGGATTCTCTTCCTCAGATCTTTATTTCGGATATGTTTAGTTACATTGCAAGAATATTGAATGGAAACGACATTATAATGCAGGAAACTTCTATTGAGGCCATTCTAGTTAATACTATAAACAAATTTAATTAAAAAGAAACATTATTGGGAACTTTACGATATTTTCAGCAACATTAATAAATTTGATGATTGATACTTTTTTTTAAATTAGTGCCCTAATGATGAATTTTTCAATTACTATGTTTAAAGCTATATTACATAAAATTTATCAAATAAAATTATTAATGTTCCTGAAATTATCATGAAGCTCACAATTAAAAGGATTGACCTCGAAAAAGAAAGGATTTTTTTCGTCGACAACTTGAAATTAAAGTTAAAGTTATTGAAAATTATAGAAACAATTTTTTCACGAATAATTTGTTTATAAAATTAATTTTTGTTTCTTGTGTCATGATGGAATAAAAAACATGTCTATTTAATAGACATATTTTTTTATTTATAAAAAATCGAAGAACCTAATAAAAATTAATGTTAGGCCACGTTCTTTTAAATTTTACCAGCTGTTTAAACTTTTTTTTGATCTAATCGATCAATATCTGTGGACTAAATAAACTTATTTTAAAAGTAAACAAAATGTTTTTCAATTACAAAATTTAAATTTAAATTAATTTATTTTTATATTATTTATAACTTAATTTAATTACAATTAAATTAAATTTCAAAAATTTATTATAAAAAATAAAGTAAATTTATTTTCAATCTAACCTAAAAAGGGAAGCGTTTGTATAGATTCAATGTCAACAATAAAGGCCCGTTCACTGTCAAAAAAGGTTCCCCGGAGAGCTAGAAATTTCATTGCGTGTATTGGGTATAAGTTTTTTAGACTATGGCAGACATATCCTATCCATTTATAGTGGGGATTTATTTTAAAAAAATACACAATAGATTTTACGTTTTATCTTCAATCGGGCGCAATTACCTTTTTAACGAGATACTAAAACCAGGATCAGCCTGAAGGAAGTAGTGTCTCGTGACAGTAGAAGCCTCGTAAAAAAAGAGGTACAAAGAATCCTAATCTATGACGCTACGGGATGAAGAGATTGTTGAACCTTCTTCCTCAAGTCCGCAAAGTCTTCACGATAATAATATATATATACAAAAAAATAAGGGGCGAAATCAAATCATCTTAAATTGCGATATTTACAATATTAGCCCTGGAGTGCCGAATTATACCCGTTGTGTTGTACCACCGCGTTATTTCTAAAATTTTATTCTGAACATATAACTCATTGTGATAGCGCTACACTGCAACATCACACCGTATTTTCACAACTTTCATTGTTATGCAGGCCTAACTAAAAAATACTTCATAAAGTCACACACTCACATTTGGTCAGTAATCTTTCCCCTGCAACCAAACTCTGCCTCCTGGTAGTCACTGCCCCAATATTTGATCGTCGTTACAGGCTGGTCAATTTTTTATACAAACAGCACTGAGTTCCATCGCATCGAGTCTGCTACATTTTTCAGCGCGTGTGCTTACCCATCATCGTCAGGAGAGAAGTCTACGAGTGGGGATTGCTTACCCTCCGAGGATTTCCTACTACAGATGAAGCGGAAGCAGAAATTTGATGGCCTTATTCCGAATCAATTTGTATATATTTTCAAGTAATAATTTGTTTTTCAATAAGGCTATTACTGTTTAAAAACAGTTTAATCTGGATTTAGTCAAGGTTTTTGGGCTGACCGTGACCATAAATCCAGAGTCTCAAAACTGTGTTTTGTTCTCTTTTGCTTTGTCTCTCTCCTTTTACTCTCTGTTTTGTCATAGTTGATTGAACACATTCGACTGTATTTGTGTCAATCACTTTAGGTTGAAGATGGCAGAAACACACCGCGGTATACGTTAAGAAATACAAAAAATAATAATCTATTTCTCTTTGGAGAATTATACTCATTGTCTGACAGTAATCCTAATAACGTACGTAATCTTAGTTCTCCGTTGCCTCGCAGACAAGATTCTTACACGCAAAAAAGTGTAGCTGTGACAGGGAAGTTAATCCCTGTGGCAGCTAAACGTTTAGTTGAAAACGAACGAGAAAATGTGGAACATTCACTGTAACAGCTAAAGTGAATATCTTTGACCACTTTCACTGTTTTGGCGATAGTATGTAGTGAAAAAATACATTAAGTATATCTGGAACAGAAATATTTAAATTCAAAAAGAATAATAATCGAAATGTATAGTTGCTGTAACTATAACACTGCAAACGACAGAAACAGAAAAGATTGGGAAGAACTGGAAATCGCACGTCAGAAATAACAAACTAATCTAACCAAACTAACCTTGCAAAATGACGCGAACTTTGCGAACTGACTTCGAGTTGCTTAGAGTAAGAGTGTATAATAATTGAATACACATCGTGTATCTCATTTTATTATTTATTATTATTATTTTGTAAAACTAAAGCTTTACTTACCTTCTTTCATCGAGATGATATTGCAATTCAACTTTCGCCGTCATTTTAAGTACATTATTCAATTAAATCGCAGACATTTACAATATAGCTCTTACAGCGACGCTTTGTCTTCTCTGCTCTTTCTTTTTACACATAACCGAAAACTCATTCCTCATTTCTACTTACTCCTTTCAGATCCTCCCATATCTCTTCCAGTGACTCCTCAAATCTTACCTTTCCCAGCTTTTCCTGATACTTCTCTACCACCTCCCTCGTCCATAAGAACCTCTTCTCTAACGACTCTTCTTTTCCACCTGGCCTTCCGCCACCCTGAATTTTATTATTCAAAAACTTAATGACTGATGGTCGCACCCCCATCTTACTGACATACGTGTATTCTCCCTTTTCGTCCCCTGTTACCATACCATTCGCTACAGGCCAGCATCTACCCCTATCCAGTCTCTTAGAATCTCCCCCTCTTCAATATTATCTTATCCTTCGATTTTCTTACGAAGCACTCCTCTTCCGGTCTTTATCCCTTTCTGTGATCCTTTTTATCCCATCCTTACTGTACACAGTCACAAACTCATACGCCACACCTTCTCTCTTTGCTGCCCTCATTTTAACGGCTCCCTCTACCAGTTTTCAGCTCGTTCCTTTAATCCAGTTCTAACCTCTGTTATGACTCCCCCACTAACGCCTTCTTTTCTCTCCACTCTGTCCGCCTCCTGTAGCGTCCATCTATACACCACTGGCAACTTTGGCTCGATTCTATCCCATTCCTTTCTCTGTAACCACGTCTATACCAGTTTCATAACACCGAATTCCTGAATATACCTCCTCCAATTACTACTTTTTACGAAACAAATTCCCCTGCACTTTGTTCGACACCTCCGTCTTCTCGTCCCATACCCAAATTTTCTCATCTATTTTTGTTTTCCGATACCCTACCTTCGCCGTTCTCTATTCACTCCTCTCCCTCTTGGCCTTGTCGTTTTGCATTCTCTGCACATCCTTATCTTTACTTGTCAAATCTTGATCGATACAAAACTTCTTATACTTTATCCTACTTTTTTCGCATTACCCTCCACCTTTTCTTTCCAGCTCTCCAATTCCAAAACCGCCACTTCATTAGTTAACACACCTTGTGCTCTGTAACAGCGCTTCCACCCACTACCTTTCTTTCCCGTTATTTAGCTTTAATCCTCTTATCACAATATAACTTGTCCAGTCTGCTCTCTCTCTCTTTTCTTCAGCATTACCTCCATTGTCCTTATCCTTTCCCTATCCGCGCTCTCCTCGTTTTCATTTCTAGGCTCTCCCACTTTTTATTCTCATAATCTCCACTTTCACCCCCAGTTCTTTTACCTCCTTTTCCCATTTCTTATCTTTTACCTTTAGGTCCTCCCTTATATTTACCATCTGCTCTATAATCCCACTTACATCTTTCCTTAACCCTCCGACTAGACGCTCTTTCCCTCCCCCTGCAGCGCTACTCGACACCTGGTCACGCACAGCTGGCAGTCGGTAACTGTAATCTATCAATGCAAATATTAATTAAGGTCAGCGCCTTGGTCCTACAAAAAAGGGTTTCATAGATTACTAAAATATTAATTAGGTAACTTTCCCTAATGACCTAAAAAGCTAAATTAAGTCAATAAGAATGATAAAATAATTGGATTATATAATTCAAAACAAAATAAATAATCTGAAAGAAAACAAAGAGTTTCATTTGTAATATACATTTATTTAAAATTTTATTTTACCTTGAAAAGCTAATATAATTTTATAAACACATTTCAATTTTTAGAATCAGATAAGAATAATTACGATAATAACTGTAAGAGTGATGACAATAAATGTTAAGACTTCAGAAGAACAATAATGACGCCTACAAATTTTGAGATGCAGATTACAGTGTCAAGCATATTGTTCATTAAAGCATCAATTAGATTTTTCTCCAATCTGAGAAAATGATGTCGGTTTATACATTCGTTTTCACGTTAATGGTCATCCTTAATTCTATTGGTGAATTTAATAATATATTATTTATATCTACAATTTTTAATATATTTTAGACTTATGCCTATAACAACTAATTGAGACCTGCGCCTCGGAAGGGCGGCAGTGTGCGATTACTCAGTGGATTATGTTGCTCATAAAATATGTATTGAAAGTGGAAATGGTTCAGGCAACCTTGACTGCTTACGTTTCGATTTCCCAGATTTAGTTGCAAGACGTATGTGAGTTAACCCCATGCACTGTAGCTAATTCGATAGTAGGGTGTATTTTAAAAATTCATTTTTGCTTCTTTGAAGCGAGTTTGAATTGAATTTTAATGTAATCCGGATATGCCAGAATATGTGGAGGTTACAAAAATAGAATTTCTAGAATATCAGTGAATTTTGGGTCAGAAATCCGATATTTTAAGTCTCTTTGTGGGTTAAGAAGGCCAAATCACTATTGTGCTTAAATTAAGGTGCATGAGGTGTTTAAGATATTTTAAGCTCACCGTGGTATACATTAAACAATTTTTTTTATTTGTTCTTGCAGAATTTAGTTCACAGTCCGACGGAAATACTGATGGAGAACGTTATCCTTTTTCTTCTTCTTCTGCTAGACAACATTCTCCTAACCGCTCTTCTATTCCTGAGGAGACATCTCTCCGTAATAGGTTAAGGTCTCCGCCTGGCAGGGCTCTTCCTGAGGATCATCATCTTCGTGCCAGGTCGAGTTCTCCGCCTGGGAGGGCTCCTATTTCTGAGGATATTTATCTCCGTACCAGTTCTAGGTCTCCTCTTCGTAACGTTTCTATTCCTGAGGATCATCATCTTCGTGTCAGCTCAAGGTCTCCGCCTGGCAGGGCTCCTTCTGTTCGAGTACTTGGATATTCACTAGGACAACTTGGATATGTTCGGCTAATTTCCCTTGCAAATGAGATGCGGCGATTCGAATTTCGAAGATATGTTTTTCCTGCTGATAAACCAATACAATTAAGATCACAGCAGAATAGATATGTGTATGTGCCAGTCCGGCAACATATTGTTTTGTCAACATCTAATGGTGACGTTTTTGCAATATTGGAGTATACTGGGACTCTTCGTGGAATATATAGGTCAAATAGGTCTCATTGCCGAGTCAAAATAAATATGGGAAACGGGGTAGTTGATAATATGACCGCAGCAGAAAAAAGGGAATGTAAAGTAGGCAATACTCGTCCAATCATCCCGTATAATTTTAGGGAAGTGGTTGTACATCAAGATTCACTACAGCCTGTGTACTATTAATTAACTTAAAAAGCACGCTAACAAAAATATAATATTTTTTTAATCTGATCTCGGATCACAATGTTTAATAATAATTAATCAATAATCATTAATAATTAATAATTAATCAATTAATCACAATTTTGTTGTAAGTTTTCCTGTTGAAACTATGTTTAAAAATCCCATCATTTGTTTAAAAGTTTAAAAGTTGTTGACAATGTAACTATTTCCAGAAAAATACGTATCAGTTAATTTAGCGGAAATTTTAACAAATGTATGGTGAAGAGAAAAGAATTAAGAGAAATTCAATATAATTCAAATATCACTTAAAACTTTAAAAATGTGTATTTCTTGTGAATTTTTGAAACCAAAGACTTTTTCTTTCCGTAGGTATAAATATTTTTTAAGCATTCATCAGGAGGAATATTTTCTTTAAATTTATAAATATAAATATTTATAATATATAAATATAATTTCCTATATATATAGGAAACAA
>JAAAKG020153475.1:0-30837 GCA_010014905.2 Druon quercuslanigerum
TTTTTAAAAAACTTATTAAGCAACTTCTACAGCGTCTCACTGAAAGAAATTGCCACTTATAAAAATGTCACTGGCAGCCAGTAGGATAATAAAATGTATGATGAAAAAAAATTTATATCTTAACGATGCACAAGAATAATTAGTTACACTGTTAATCAAATTCTTTAATAATACTGTGATCAGTTTTTCCTCTACACTTAGAAAAAATGAAGAGCGCTTATACGGCAGTCTACACCTTGGTGGTCATCTTGAATGCTATAGGTGAATATAATAATATTTCTAAGATGCATTAACATAGAAATTTTTTTATACAGCTGGTGCAATTAGTAAAAAGGAGAGTACTTTAAAACACGATAACTGGATCGGAAAGAAACCTGGGCATGTTTTTTAAAAACGCTTAGGAAGATACTTAAATTGAAGAATTTCTCCAATTTTTCACCTCAATTTTAACTCGTACTCGTTTCACAATATTACAATAAAATGAGGACGTAAAATTCTCAGAATTTGTGAAGAACCCTTCATTTTGATTTGAGAAAAGAACGATTTTTGCTAGAGCCTATAAGAGACCACATAATTATTATTTTCGCTTCCTCGTGTCGAAACTGTCGCCGGCTGGACAAACTAAATCTGAAATGAAGAGGTTTTATGCGCAAACTTTCTTTATGTCCTCGGTCTTGCATCACAATATTTACAGTAGAGTATTCTGAAATACCAGCTCAGAAAAATTTAATACTCTCTTTCGTGTTGCAGAGTCAAGCTTACAGTTCGATTGCTTACCTAATGGTGAGCCTATTCCTTTTGTTGCTCTTGATGGATCTTCCTCTTCTCCTGACAGAAATAATTCATCTGAAACGTCTCATTCTCTTGCCGAGCCTTCTATTCGTGTCAGATCCAGGTCTCCTCAAGCCAGGTGTACGGGTCCTCCTACCAGGCTTCCCGGTCCTAGTGGAACTGTATGTGGACTTGAAGCACTTAGATCTATCCGGCTTATTCCTCGTGTGAATCCGAGCCGGACATTCGAACTTCGAAGATACACTTTTCCTGCCACGACATCAAAAAATAAAATTAATTTAGGATATACTGTTTATGAGCCTATGCCAACCCAAGAACAGATTGTTTTATCAACATCTAGTGGCAATGTTCTTGCAATATTGGAGACTTCTGATGTCCTTGTTGGAATATATAAATCAAGCAATAGAAAGCGGGCTAAAATAAACATGGAAAGCGGCTTGGTTACCACCATGACCTCTGCTGAAATCAAGGAAGTTCCTGTAGGTGGCAACCGTCCAATCTTATATTGTTTTGTAATAGAGCGAGTACCCCACGTCTAATATGCAATGCAGATATCCTTAAGGCACTTCCAATGGCTTTATTTTTTTTCCATGTATTACGAATTACAACTTTTTTTCTACAATTATAAATTGTTTAATGTAATATTTTAACCACATAATTTATAGAGCTGAATACAATCCCTCGCCGAGGGTTTTTTCGAAAAATGGTCTTGTTATTTTTTTTAATTGATTGAAAATTAATGAATTTTATGCGCATGGGAAGGAGCGAATAGCCAACATGAGTGTGACCATGGTGAAACGATGGCGCAGATATTCTGTTCATGTGTACACTCACGGTAGGGTTTTTTACTTCCCAAGCTCATAAAATTCAACACCTAGTCAATTAAATAAAGAAACAACCAAGAGACTATTTTTTAGAAAAAATCCTCTATGAGGGATTGTATTTATTCCTTTCAAACAATTCATAATTGCATGGGGAAAGTTGTCATTTGTAAGACATGGACTAAAAATCAAGCCCTAGGAAGCGCCTTAAGGGAGAGTTAAGTCATCATGCTACTGTACTGTAGCTGACCGCAACACAGGATTTTTGGTTAAATCGCAAAAATTTAAACAGCGCTTTAATATTAAGATTTTTATCTACAAAATAAATAATCATTCATTAGGATATTAAAATATACATACAAAACAATAAACTCTATTGACTATCGTATTTAATTACGACCGGCTTTTTTATTTTCTTGAATTCGTATCATTCAGACTTAACAGACCAAAATATTCATAAGATAAGTTAAATGCTGTTATTTTTATAAGAATAACGAAAGAAATATTTTGAATTATATTATGTAGATATCACATATCGTGTACAGACATGGAAGTCCTCACTGCTGAGAGTAGTAATCCAATTTTGTTTTTCATTGCATTTACGTAGAAAGAATTTTTTTCTCACTGTTTTTTCATTGATAACATGTTAACGATTGAGATCATGTGGCTCAGATTCTTTTATTATGCTATCAAAAATTTATATACTTCTGAGCTTAATACAGAATTTTTTTCGTAAGTTCTGCACGTGTCGAGTTTTTCTTATTAAGATTTAATTTTATTTAAATTTAATTAATTTTTTAAGTTTATTTATTCAATCGTATCTAGTTTTTATTGTACAATTTTTTATGCATGCAAAGAATTTGGATTTTTCTTAAAAACATTTATTAAGCTATACTTTCTCTAGGAAGTGTAAGCCTATACTGACCTTTTATTATATTATTGAAAACCCTAGAAATCTTAAAACCATGAAATGAAAAATTACTTTGAAAATTTCGACAATATTTCATCAAATGTACAAATAAATGATATTTGCATTTTAGTCCTTACAAAATCTTTTTTGGCATTTATATTAGTTTTTTTATGTAAGAATAGCGTTCCATAAACTATACACCAATATATCGTAAATTGTAATATTAGTTTTAATGCAATTAGTAAATAATCATTTTTCGTTGAAGTAACTGATTTATGAAATATAAATATCTTGGAGGGACAAGCTTAACGTCTATATTATGATTCATGGCCCGTACGTATATATACTGCGATGAACCGCAAGAATAATTAGTTACACTGTTAATCACTTTCTTCAATAATACTGTAATCAGTTGTTTATCTCCTTAGAAAAAATGAAAAGCGTTTATTCCCTGGTCTTCTCCTTGGTGGTCATCTTCAACGCTATTGGTGAATATAATAATAGTTGTTATATACACAAAGTATATACAGAAGAGCGTCCACCAATCCAGAATAAAAAAAATTAAATCAATTCAAATTAAATAATATTGTAATATATTTTAATTTACACAAGAATTTATTTCTAAATTCAATAATTATGAAGGTGTCGTTCTCTTCTTACAATAATTGCAATTAATTATACAATTACAATAATTATACAATCTTCCATGGCTCACATATATCTCGGTAATCCAAGAATCTTTGTCATTTCGAGATACAATTGGGTTCTTAGAGAAAGCTGGTTTTTGTTAGAGGGACGCCAAGTCGGCTAAACCAAGGGCTTGCATACTGGTAAAGGGAGTCAACGATGTCTCGCTGCTTGAGCTATGTTCGTGAGACCTGTTGGTGATAGTCAACAAATCTAAAAGGAATGGGAAGGCTAGTCATGGGATCGGCTTACTTTCCATATGACAGCGACACCAACCTACCAGTGAAGGTACGGACACTAGTGGAATATTGAAAGGTAAGGGGTCTTTCCCTTCTGTTATGGGTGGGATCTTAACTTTCACTATAGATTGCGAGGCAGAGCGGATATCAACTTAAGAGGTAATGATCTACTGAAATACCTAATCACCACTGATTTAGATATTCTTGACACGAGGAAAACCCCTACGTTTCGTAACTCGGTCAGGAAGAATGTCATTGACATCACTCTCGGGAACGGTAGTTTCAGAGATAATATTGGGAAGTGGAGAGTATCAGATGAACCTACTCTCTCAGATCACTCACATATAGAGTTCGAGTTAAAATCCATAGTACCCGCGAGCCCTAAATCGGCCGGAAATCCAAGAAGAACGGACTGGGATCAGTTTTCTATGGAAATAATGAGTTTACTCTCAGAAGTTCCCAGATCAATCAGAGACGTGAATACCTTGGAGATGGTAGCCGAGATTCTCACGGACGCCATCAAATGTACTTATGAAATTAATTGTCGACCTATAAGAGTCCGAAAGGCTGGGGGACACAACTGCCGGGAGGGGAAACTCGAAGAGCTTCACAGCCTCATTTACGAAGATAAGCGATGAAGACTGGGATGCAATACGTAAGGCAAAAAAAGAAAGCTGGACCAACTTTTGCACAGATATCGCGAACAAAACAGAGGCGGCTATACTAGATAAGCTGCTTTCTCGAAATCCGAATGCTATTTTTGGCATTCTGAAATTGCCCGGCGGGAGATACTTGCTGGAACTATTGTGGCATTGGGATTCGTTCCGACGGCTTGCAGGGATACAAGGGTAACCTTTATTCTGAAAGCAGGCAGAACAGGTTAGACTTCACCTAAGGATTTCCGTTCCATTGTCCTCACATCGTTCCTACTAAAAACGCGAAACGTCTTGTCAAGTGGGTTACCTCACCAGGAGCAAATGCGTTTATGGCTGGTCACGCGACTGAAGCGGCCCTAAGCGGAACAGTACCTAATTGAAGGAAAACTGAAGCAGAAAGGCCTCGCGATTGGAGCCTTTGTGGTCATTGAAGGAGCCTATGATTACACCTCTAGAGAGGTGATCTGGGTGGTCGACTAAACGCGATACCAATTTATGTGGAACTATTGGCTCAGGGTGTCCATAGGGAGGCGTTTTATTGCCCCTGCTGTAGTTCTTGGTATTGGATGTACTGCTTTATCTGCTCACGAGTCAGGGCATCAATTTTATAGGCTATGTGGGCGATATACTGGTTATCGTACGCGGCCAGCACCTAGATCTGCTCTTCGGCGTAATGTAACAAGCACTGGGGATAGTAGATTCATGGTGACAGAAGACTGGACTGTCGGTCAATTCGTGTAAGATTCATGTGGTTGTGTTCACCAGAAGGTATTAGTGGGAAACCGCTTGTATATTAAAAGTGAGAGGACTACAACTCGAAATTAAAGAACGAGCTAAATATCTAGGCGACATTCTGGATAAGGAACTGTCGTGAAACGAGCACCTGGAAAACAAGTGCAAAAATCTAGTAGGGGCTCTGTGGCTTAGTAGGAGACACTAAATGTGTAATCTGGTGGAGCAGGGACGAACTGTTCATCGTAAAGTCTGGTCTGAAAATTATCATTTTGATCAGCTGGCTGATCGAGGAACATCAGAATGAGTGGGGTTGCTATTTGGTTGCAGACAGGCTGAAGCACTCTTGGGCTCAAAGCTTAGCTCTAACCGAGCGAAGGAAATTCTTAAGCTCGGGAAATACCAAGTCTAAGTCCTAATTTATTGCTTATAGTTTATTTATTTATTTATAGTTTAGATCACACGGAATTTCCGGGCATTACAGCCATAAAATATGGCTCGAGTAAAGTCTCCTCTGTCGTCTGTGCGCAAAGGATGATGCGACAGCTACTCATATCATTGGTGACTGCCCTGCGATTGCGTGAAAACTTCTAACACTCACAGGCAGTTACTGCATCAATGAGTCAGAAATATCAGCCAAGAGCGTGACTGCGTTCCTCTCCCTATAGAAAATGCTATGAGGTCACGCTTAAGCTCACAAGGAGACGAAACGGGATCATCCAAACGTCAGGGGCAGCTAAGGTCTCAACACAGAATAATAATAATGATAATAGTAAAAACTGATTCGGCTAGCATTTTAGAAGCATATTTCTACCTTCTCAAGGACATCGAGAATGAAGGTCATACAACGGGTCCTAATATAGATAAAAACCTGTCGAATTAAAAACCATCCTTATTCTACGCCTTGGTGAAACTTGGTGGAACTAAGAATGTTATATAATTATTAGAATTAGATTAGCTAAACGAAAGAAGTGATGTGTCTCATGCGCCTTATCACGATGATTCGGCCAGTTGAGGTGGATCTAGAATTTTTGACGGCACCTCGAAATTCTAGGAAATTTTTTGTTTAGTTTTTAATCTAAATTATTTATTTGGTAGTCTCTGCCAAAAATTGATAATATTACATGTTCAATAATCGATCTATTCTAAACCTGTAAATCTTGAATTACTTTACAAACTATTTCTCGCTTTTGATATATGCTTTACAGCTATATGTATTGCGCATGATCATCGCATCGATACTGATACCTCAGTTAACGTAAAAAATTTAGATTATATTCTCCCTGTCCTGATACTCATCAAACCGCAGGTCCTCAGTATGATTCACAATACGAATCACAGCGGAATTATCTGCAAAATTTAAATTTAATCATCTGAAAACCATTTCTTTAATTTCAAAGTTCAATTGTCGCGAAGTTTTGGAGCTCCTCTCGCGCTCAAGCTATAAAGTCTATTGTGCTACTCCCTTAACCATCGCTCACAGTAGTTGACCCTACACCTTTTGATGAAGCCCAGTATGTCAACCACCGAAAGCATTGAAACTTCCTCAGGTTCCATGAAATAGGGCCCAAGGGTCTGATGCCTGAGCCTAGCTAACGTCGCGCACTGACATACTACATGCAAAGATTTTTCATAATCCCTACCGCATCCAGTATTCTCGATGCTTTCTGCAAGTCCAGCTTTTGATTGCAAAACCGATGCAGCAAGACGCTAGTCCCAGTACTGGATCTGGTCCTATCTATTCACTTGCCGCAACGCATCTTGCCAGCTGATCCGCTTTCTCGTTGCCCTTGATCCCTGTGTGACCAGATACCCATATGAGAGCCACTGTGTTTGTTTTCTACAAGTTGGTTCAATGCCTTTTTCTATTCCTAAACCAGTTCTGATGTTATATCTGGTTTGCCTACTGCAGTTAGTGTTGCTTGGCTGCCCGAACAGATCATAATCTGTCTTCCAGCAGCGTTCTCTTTTAAGAGTGTTTCAGCACAATGAAGGGTGGCAAGGACCTCAGCCTGAAAGACAGTAGCATGTCTCCTAAGCGGGACCACCACTTCCCGTTATCCGTTATCATTTCCTTTTCACGCATTCCTGCTTGGAATGCAGACGCCGAAAGCCCTGGAAAAGTTGAAGCGTTTTGTTATTCTGTTCTGCCTCATCTCAAGAATCGGCAGTGAGCTGATATCACTCGAGAGCCTAGTGTGTCTAGTCCCCCGAGTCTATCTGTTTACTCTCTCACTAGGCGGCACATCGCGTGTGTCGCTTTTGCAGTTATCGCTAGGTATAGGGGTTTTTCACAGAGCATGAAGCCCATTGTAACTGTGGGCTCAGTACTCATTGCTCTCATCAAAACCCTAAACGCTAGCGTTTGTAGTCGTCGCAGCCTGTCCTGCAACGTTTTAAGTTCTGCCCGTGGCTGCCATACCACGGCCACAGGAAAATGCCTTGGTTTAAGGGCAGCGGAGTAGAGCCATGCAACCAATTTAGGCCCTATTCCCCACGACAATCCAAAAGCTCTCCTACACATCCAAAAAGTCATGACGAATTTTCTGCACTGGATCTCCAGATGCTTTGCCCAGTTCAGTTTGCTATCTAGGACTACACCAAGATGTTTAAACGAGTCTAAAAACGTCAGCCTCACACCGCAAAAAACAGGAGCGTCAACTTTCGGCATCTTGTAATTCCTCGTGAAGATAACCATACTGGTCTTTCACGGATTTACCGAGAGCCCTGAGCTATTACACCATAGCTCTACGATGCGCAACGCCGACCATGTAAGGCCCATCAAAGTTTCCAAGTGGGTCCCCCTAACTAGGATTACAAAGTCATCCTCATACCCATGAGTGTAATATCCCTCTTTATTAAGTCTACGAAGGAGGCCATCCACTACCATGCACCAAAGGAGGGGCGACAGGACAGCGGTAAGGTCAAAAGTACCTCATCATCCTTCTTAGGTTTGGGAATAAAGGCCACTCTACCATCCTCAAATGCCGATGGCACATGTTTTAGAGCGCTGCTTGCGTTAAACAACTTCGTCAGTGGATGGATGACAAATTCCAGGCCTTTTTGTAAAAGCGCTGGGTGGATGCCATCCGCCTCTAATGATTTAAAGGGGCAGAAGGACCCTGAAGCCCATTCCACCTTATTGCTGTGTACAACCTTTGATGCGAAATTCCAATCGGGGCTCCTCAACTCTTGGCCCCAGTCTTCCTCCTCTAGGTCGGTGTATTCACACTGGGCTGTCTTATAGATGTCTCATAGTCTGAAGGCAATTGGATACTATTTGCCCTATTGCACAACGCCCTTGTCTTGTTGCGGAGTTTCTCCAGGTGCGTCTTCCACTATTCCGCTCCTTTCCTAGACTAGATTGTACTTCTAGGGCAAATGTTTCATACAATGTATTCAGAGCCCTTCGCAAAAAGTCCGCGGCATGCTCTAACTCATCAATTCTATCATAGTTTGTATGAAATTCCACTAGCCTTCCTCTGAGTTCCTCTTTATATGAGTCCCAAAGTATATTTCCAGGGTTTCTGATTTTTAACACCTCTGGTTTTCCTAGTTTTAGCTGAAACAAGACATATTTCTAGTCCAAAAGAAACTCCTCATCAGAGACTCCAGTACACTACCCTGCTCTTTAGCCGCTTCGAGCATAGAGTCAGATCGAGAACCTCATTCTTGTTTTTAACCTGGAATGTAGGCGTATCACCTCGATGTCAGTACCCGCTAGGTATTCGATTAAGTCTCTTATTAATATTTGTGCTCCCACACACTCTATGGTGAGAGTTCGCCTCACAACTCAACAACAGAGGAATCCTGTTTTCTTGGCTGTGCTGAATTAGAATCTCCACCTCTGTAGGAGGTGGGGATCCATCCGCATCGCCAGGGAAATAAGCCGTGGCAATTAGTTTTTTCGAGCGGCCCCTTATAAATGGTGCCGCAAAGGGTCTGAATATTTCCAAAGCAAAGAAAGTGACTTCTCTGCTTCTTCTCGGCGATATCTTCTGATAATGGAAATTACCTAGGGCTTTTGAAAGTAATTGCAAAGTTTAATCCATTTTTACATCAGTATATAGAATTACATGGCAATGAAGGCCGGGGTGAAGTCTTGTTTTTGTCAAAAACTATTGCGGAAGAGTTGAATGATTTGATGGCTAATAAAGTGTTCAAACACATAATCGACGAAATTAAAGAGGCAACATACTTTGGTATTATTACGAATTCAACGACGTTTATTTCTCAGGAGGACCAATTGTGTATAATTTTTCGTTACTATTTAGGCCGATCTTATGATAATGCTAGGAGCATGGCTGGAAAATAGGCTGGATTACAAGCCCGTATAAAGGAATTATATTCATTAGCTTTGTACGTTCCATGTGTAGGCCATTCTCTAAATTTGTTTGGAAAGAATATCTTGAAGCCTGCATTGAGGCTATCACTTTTTTTAGATTGTTAAGCTTAGACATGAAATTGAGAAACGATGATCAGCTTATAGCGAGATTACAGACGTGTTTGGGTTTTTAACGAGATTACGTGACATGAATTTAGAAGATGTTAAAATATGTGCTGATAATCTTGTAGAATTTTATCCTACAAATTTGGAAGTCACTTTTGCCTCTGAATTAGAACAATTTATTCCTTTATTAAAGTCTCAGCACAAGCAGAAGCAGAAATTATCAACTGTAATAATTCTAAAGTGGATGGTGGATCACGAATTGTGAGGCTGAAAGATCTTTCTCGATGCTAGATAGAATCAATTTGGAATATCATTCAACAATGACAACTGTCAGGACTCAACTTACTGGAAATGCACAAAGATGTTCTGAACTAATTGTCTTTCAAAGATGTAACAAAAGAATTTGCTCACGGAAAAGCACGAAAGAAGTTCTTGAAATAAATTGTTACGCTTTATTTTGTTTACTGTAAGCATAATAATTAACTTAATATTTAAAACTTTTACTTAATTATTTTTTGCTAAAAGGCTGTTTACGGAGGGCACAAATTTATTTTTTCAAAGAATAATTATGATAATAAATTCACACACGAGTCGAATCTCGAAGCTTTTGCTTCATAGAAATTTCGGTTTCTCGGTTAAATATTTTATATGATTACTCAAATGTCATGCAGTAATTCTTCGTGGTCTGAGTCAAGGAGTATGATTTATGCTTACCTTTGTATTTTTTTTAATGTTAAGAAACAATTTACGAGATGTAGCCTTTGAAGCGACATATTTTTATAATCCTTCAATAAAATATGAATATCTCAGAAGGACAAATTTGCATATGATCTAAGAGATAACGAACATCTGACGTAATTCGCATTCTATTCCAATTGCTATTATTTTTTAAATTCTATTTGAGTTTGATCCAACTCATTTAAAAATTGTGTTGCATGCTAAAAATTGCCATTAACTGCAACCTACAGTTTTTCCTCAAAAATCGTTTCTTCATCCACTGTGGAACCGCTCAATTATATTGTGGAAAAAAGGTCCCGGGGAAAAAGGCATTTAATAATATTTTTAGGAATTGCAATATTATCGCTGATAGCATTGTCGAAGAGAGGAAAGGTTTTTCTTTTAATATAAAAACTTTGAAACATTAGTATAAGGAAGATGTTACCCAATTGTTTTATTAACGTCCGGGAAGTAATTAATTAAAATTTTAAAAACGAAATAAAAAAATCCATATCGATTCATTTGACTCTTCCAGACAAGTTTATTAATATGTTTGTGCTTCGTTTCGATAGCGATCGCTATCCTCATCTTGCTTAATTCATAGTTAGATGTTTGATTTATTTTTCTTAAACGACCCTCGCTGCTGGTAAACAAATTTCTTTCCTTGTACTGATTCATGAAAAATTGTATCAATATTTTGGAAGGACAAGTTTGTCTATAATTCATGAGAGAACGACTATGGGCTATATTAAATAAGCTAATATAGCACTCGCATAATCAGTATTTATGCTTATAACAAAATTCTTCATTGATGCAAAAATCGGATTTCCCCTAATTTTAAAAAGTGACCATCGTTCATACTCTGCACTTCATATGGATAGTCATCTTCTATACAAATTTAATTGGAATTGCTTTGCAAATATAAGATAGAGAAAATTGCTTAGATCTACATGCTGATGGATACACTAAAGAACTGTTAAAAAATCAAAGACAAACTGAGCACGATTCCGTTACAATTACTTCACCCCAAAGGTGCGAACCCCAACAATGTTTTCTTGAGTTTACATCTGAGACATCTTAAAATTATTTTTCGATAAAAAGAAAAATCTGCACTGAAGCCCCTAAATAAAAAGGAAATCTCTAACTTAAAGAAATCTAAATATCAAGATACTAACCAAAAAATATATCCTCTGTTCCTTTTTGCAGAGTTTGGTTCACAGTTTGAGTGTTTACCATATGGCGCTTCTATTCCTGGTGTTCCTCGTGGCGGATCATCATCTTCTTTTATTAGACAACATTCTTCTGACAGTTCTCTTCCTCCTGAAAGACTTCATTCTCCGATCAGGTCTTCTCCTGCCGAACAAACTCTTCGTGTGATATCCATGTCTCCTTCTGCCAGCATTACTTCTTCTTGCATACTTGGATATGGACTTGACAAACTTCAACTCATTCGCCTTACTCCCGTTGGAAATACAAGCAGGCTACTTGAACTTCGAAAATACACTTTCCCTGCAGATAAACCACTTCACTTACTTGTAAGAAGGCATTTATATGGGCCCATGCCAACCACGGAACAAATTGTTTTATTAACATCAGATGGGGACGTCTTTGAAATATTGACCCGTACTAATGTTCTTGCAGGAATATATATTCATAAAACACACATCAGAATTAAATTACGCGCAAAAATAAATAAGGAAAGCGGCACGATAACCCCTTTGACCCGTAACGAAATCAAGGAAGTTCCAGTGGGCAATTATAACCCGGTCTTTCTCAAGTTTAGAGTATGGCTTGTAAACCATAGGCCTTGGCACCATTAAGGTCAGTGCATTATGATTCCCAAGGCTTTAATGTTACATTCACTAACGGAAGTAAACAAAATATCGACTTAATATTTAAACACAATGTATATTTCGTCAAAACCGTGATCAAAACGTGATGTTCTAAATTCTCTCAGTATTTTATTTAAAATTGATCAAAAACTGAACATTTAATTCAGAAGAGAGAGAGAGATTTTCTTCTATCGTAAGGTCGCAAAATCAATCTCTGTTGATTGATTTCCTGTTATCTAAATCCGCGCTCCAAAAAAACTTTTAGGAATCAATTTTATTGTAAAGAAATCAAAACTCATAAAAATCCCCCGCTATTTTGTTATTTTTTTAAAAAATATCAGAGTCGTAACCCACGACATCAAAAATCCCTTAGTAATCATTTTTGTTACAAAAAACTGAAAAGTCATAAAAATCCTTCGCGATTCTGTATCCTTCATTCTCTTTTTAAAAGAGAAAGTAGCTTTCTCTTATTATCAATTCTGTCTTAATCAATATTTTAAAAAGAAACTGATTTGTTTTTAGATCGAACTAAAATTCGTTATGCGGGAGTCTGTTCCAAAATTATCATTAAGGTCAATTAAATTGACCAAACTCGGGTGATTGATTTATATCGACCTTCACCTTTTTCTCACCTAATTGTTGGTATCTCATCAAAATTACTTAGAACTCTATAGGGTACCTAAAAATGACTGAAAACTAAACGAAAAACATGCGATTGATACATTGGTTTCAGTTTTCTATCAAATCCAAAATTCAGCGTCATAATCATAATTTGTGAACTCCTGCGCTTTCAAGTCGTCACTAAATTAAAAAAATGTTTCTAAGAACTAATAAAATTCATAACATGAACTGCAAATCTTACTGTTTAATTCTAGACCAAGAACATGAATAAATAGTACGTAATTATTGAGGAATCATACACAATATTTATTCGTAAAATGAACATTTTTTCAAAACGACTGTTGACAAAGGTCAAGTTTTAACTTTTTACAAAATCATTACAATAAGAAATTAACGCATGTGTCGAGTCTCGTATTTTCAGCACCGCAGAAGTTTATAATTCACGGGTAAACATTGTTTTGATTACTTAGCTGTTAAATGATAATTTGTAGCGGACTGAGTTTAAATTTAAAGATTATAATTTACTCTCCAATAAAATAACTTAAATCTATTCGGATTTAGCTACATCTGCCCTTTCAAATGGTTGTTACGTAAATTTGTTCTTAGAATTCGTGTCTGCGCGAATGTAGAAAAAATCGAAAAGAGTTAACCGTACGAAAAATGCTTGAATAGTAGAGAGTTCGATAATAATGATAAATATTGCTCAAAATTCATATAAATAAATAAAAAATAATTATAAAAAAATACATATAAGTCAATCAAAAACTTTCGAATCAGGGAGTGTTCGCTAATTAAAAAGATAAATAAAGCCTCGATTAACTTTATCAGATTTCTTTTCCAGTACTGATTTATGAAATATAAATGAAAATATCTTAGAAGGACAAGCGTCACTACCATTAATAAGATAACGACTATAGGATATTTTATTTAATCTAATAAAGCTGTTAAATAACCAGTAGTTACGTTTTTAACCAAGTTCTTCATTAACACAATAATCACATTCACCCCATAATTACGAAATATGGCGGTCATTGATACTCTGATCTTCACCTGGATAGTCATCCTCAATTTTATTGGTGAATATAATACTGTCTTAAATTTATAATTTCAAAAAAGGTTTACCAGAATTCCGACAATAAAAATTTTTCCGACGTAATTCTCATTAAATCCGAATTATTGCTATTACTTTTTGTATTCTAATTGAGTTTATCCAAAATGAATACGAATTTAATTGGAATTCAGTACAGTATAATCCAAAATTTCTGTGCATTGAGTTAAAGTTAAAGCGGAAATTTTTCCGCCGTAGTCCAAATCACGTTTACAGAAAAAGTTAAATGGTAGATACTCAGGTGAAAATATCCGCTAAATATCTCTAAATGGTAAACTCAGGCCATTATATCAGGTGAAATTAATTACTGCTGCAGACATCAACATGAGTAACTATAATCATTCCTCTGAAGGTGTACTCTCAGATATTAGGATGGAAAAACTTGCGTACATCGATATTTTTTTCTCAAGATTTTGTATCTGGGATGTGACAAAATTATTTTTCGATAAAATCAAAATCTTTGCCAAAGTCATTAAAAAAATCTAATTGTAAAGAAATCTAAATGTGACTTATCAAAAAATTAATCCTCTGTTCCTTCTTGCAGAGTTTGGTTTACAGTTTGACTGTTTACCTAATGGTGCTCCTATTCCTGGTGTTCCTCGTGGCGGATCGTCGTCTTCTTCTTCATCTACTAGACAATATTTTCCTGACAGTTCTCTGTCTCCTGCCGGACCTTACTCTCCAATTAGGTCTTCTCCTGCCGAACAACCTCTTCGCGTCAGGTCGAGGTCTCCTCCTGCCAGACCTTATTCTCCAATTAGGTCTTCTTCTGCCCAGCGACCTCTTCGCATCAAGTCAAGGTCTCCTCCTACCAGACCTTATTCTTCAATTAAAGCTGCTCCTGCCGAGCAACCTCTTCGTGGCAGTTCCAGGTGTCCTTCTCCCAGTCTTCCTTTTTCTAATGTACTTGGATATGGAATTGACCAACTTCGATTCATTCGACTTGCTCCCATTAAAAATCCGAGCCGGCTATTCGAATTACGAAGATACACGTTTCCTGCGAACAATATAATTAGAAGACTCGTCAGAGGTACTATCTATCTGCCCATTCCAACCAAGGAACAAATTGTATTATCGACAGTCGATGGTGACGTCTTTGCAATATTGTCGAGTGATGATGTTCTTGCAGGAATATATATATTTCGTTTTAAAAATTCTTATAAAGCACGCGCAAAAATAAACATGGAAAGCGGCATGATTACCCCACTGAACCAAGATGAAATCAAGGAAATTCCAGTAGGCACACGTAGCCTAATTTCACTTAAGTTTAGAGTATGGCTTATAAGCCACAATCCTCCACACCATTAATGCAATTTTTTAAAAAATTAATGGGGCAAGCTTTCTTTTTTTCAAATACAAAAGAGATTTTTTAAACCAAATACTTGTGACTTTAAACATTTTAGTTTAAAATTCAATAATTCCGACGTGGCTCATTATTTTTTTAAATAAAATTTTCTAGTAGAATTTTTTGTCTTTTTGTGTTGAAAAGTCAGAGAAAGCAAAGTAAGAAAGTCAGAAAAATAAATTAATTTGTTTACTAACCAAACTATTTAGTTTTAAGTTCAAAAATACTGTTCAACATTTTTTTTTGGAGGAATAGAAATTCATTTGTTTATCTTAATTTTTTAGTTAAAAATTAATTCTTCTGACTAAAAATTTAACTTTTCTATTTTTTATTGTAAAATGATCTCTTGTTGTTCAAAAATCGGTTATTTAGTTCAAAATTCATGATTTACTATCTGGGATGTCTCAAAATTATTTTTTGATAAAATCAAAATCTTCGCCAAAGCCGTGTTTAAAAAAAATATATTTTTAATTTTTAAAAAACGACTCACAGTATGGGCACTTTCTCATTGCACGCTGTGCACGTGGCTCAAAAGTTTAAGCGCTCGGCGTTCATCTCCACATTTGTTCACAAACTTTTTAAAAACTGTATTTTAAAGAATTGAAAACACTGTAACTTGGTGATTATGAATTCTCTTTTGTTATTAAATAATATGAATAAAATATATAGATCTTTTTTGTGTGCACAACTTTTGTTTATTATTTTTCTTCGTACCTTACGTCGTTCTTTCAAAAAATAAATTTTTCTATTTTTAATGTTATTTTTCACGAATAAAACAAAAACTATGCATCCTATAAAAAAATGATAATCTACAAATTTGTAGCTCTTCTTGGGTAAGCGCTTTTTTTTAAATTGTTTTTTCGTAGATTGAACTATTACAGAAAAACATTATAGGAAAATCAGGATTAACCTATAATAACTTTCTTATAATCATTTGTTATAATATACTGCCAAATATTCGCATTCATTTTTGCAGGAATAAAAGATTTCGCAAATCTACGTCGCGTAATTATAAAATGAGTTTATTATTAAAATAGTATTAAAACAAATAATCCAGTTACAGACTACACGCTTTCTTTTGACTCATAAGTCTCACCTTATTGGCCTTTTTTCAAACTCTAATTTCAGCCTTATGTCTTGCATTCTTTTAGATATCAATCTCTCAAACAGTCGAGAGGGTCTCAAACACTCAAGAGCCCAAAGAATCGACAGCAACTCAAGTTTACTCATACCTTTTAGCGTCCGAGTTCGATGTCTATTTCATAAACGAAAAATCACTTTCTTGAGCTTCCCCTGATACAAAAAACACGCTTTTATTTTAATAAATTTTGAAAAGTCGGAAACTCAATAGTTTTTACTTTTGCTCGTCTGGAGAATTGACTTTATTTTGAATTTGCAACTCTAGGTATTCAATGCGATGCATTCCAAACTAAATTTTTTTAATATTAATAGTTATTGCAGCTCGTTTAAGCGATTCAAAAACTTGTCTCAATTTCTCGAATAATTCCTTCCAAGAAGTGGCATAGATCAATATATCTTTGAGGCACAAGAAAGCTAAATTTTTATTTGAAAATCCCAACAATTTATTCAATAGTTCTGAATAATAAAGAGCGTTATAAAAGTCCTGCAATATAAAAGCCGTGTTTTCCTTGGCGTTTTCTGTTAACCGGATTTGTAAGTATCTACATTTTAAATCTAGGACATCAAACAAACTAGCACCTTATAAATGTTCTATACTATCATCGATATTTGGAATTGGATAATGCATTCTAATTGTGTTTTGGTTTAGTCTTCTAAAGTCAGCCACCAACCTTGGTTCTCTATTTTTCTTTTTGATACGAATAAAGGGACTAGCGTTCCTGATTAGTCACGCGGTGAGGTTTTGAAGATGTAGTTTTAGTAACAGTAAATAAGCTTTACGGTTGTATTCTCGTCAGGTAAAATGAATTTAGAATTGTACTGCAATTTAATAAAGTTCTCTCCGACGAGAACATTATAGCGTTGAGCATCATTTAGGACAATTCTAAAAGAAACATAATCCGCAGTTCCATTATCTACTGTTCACGGCGCCTTTAACTAGGCCACTGGACTCAATAATCAGTCATGGACAATGGTCCAGAGGTAGTCCCCAAGGAATAACTCTCAAGCGAAGGTGTTAACAGTCGTGCTGAAGGCTGAATGGCACCAGGGTGTGGTGTTCCAAAAGGTGTCTCTAGGATACCGGGTCGTCTTCTAGAGTATTGAGATCGTATCTGCGCATGCGAGGCTGTACGGGGGTGGACCGATCTTTCCCTAAATATTCGTGGGCACAAAATGATGCCGAATAAAAAAATAAACTTAGAAAGTAATCGCATTGAGTAGTTGGAGTTAGCCGAAGGTAGGGCTATAGAGGATTTGGAACTGTCCTCTATTCTTCACGAGAACTTTTGTGAGGTGTTTGGTGGAGAACTGGGCGTAAAGAAGGAGTGCAATACTAGCATCCGGAGGTCAAGGTGAGAGGCCCAAAATGTAAGTGCCAAGAGGTGGATGGAGAAAGGTGTCAGTCTGGTCTTAAAGATGGTGAATATCCTGAAGAAAATAAAGGACTTCTGTGGTTCGAAACGAATTATGCGCAAGCCAATTACAACGAGGCTAGATGACGCATTCAAGGTCATATAAGAAATGAGGAGGAATGCAGAGTTGGTAGGAGGCTGCTTCAGTAGCTTCGAATAGCGGATTGGAAAGTTCTTCTCGAAGAAGATACGAGAAGCCAAGAATACTGCAAACGCAAAGGACACGGCTCGAAAGGGAATTCGGGCGGAGGCAAAATTTGCACCCGGGAAGTGGACGAGAGAGTATGTATGAGACTATGATTCCCTGAGAGAGAACAGTCTAAATATCATCCGCTTAAAAGCAGAGGAGCCAATCATTCGACAAAGATAACAAAGAAGAAGAAGTGACCCCCCCCCCTTCCTCTTAATCCCCCTAAAGGCATTACATATTTTTTTAACTGCCCTACATGAATATTTAAGGGAATAATCAATCTCTCTCAGAGAATACGCGATCCGATACTAGTAATTTAGAAAACAATGCTATCATATCTTGTGTTACAGATGAGCCTTATGTAATAAAGGATATGAAATCTTCTAATATAATGATTGAGAATAAGACAACAATTTATATGACTCATTCTATATAATTTGATAATGTTTTTACTTATTTAAATATTTATGGGTTGCTGGGAAATTTATTTGGTAATGCTACAATGTCTCGTGATAAACCTATCATCCATAATAAATAAGCAACAAATTATATCAATATAAATTCCAATAATGTTTTCAATGATTCTAGAGAGAAAATTATAGAAGCAGTTTCTGCTGTCGAAGTAGAATGCGGGAACTTGTTATACGAAAAAGATTTTAATCTAGAGAATTGCGAGGAGAATAAATCTTTAACTGAATTAGACATCTTATTAAAGAGATGTGAGGAAGATATATCTGTTACTGATAGTTCTTGAATGATGCCCTGGCGATTGGAGCTGGGCTTCAAGGAATTTAATGATGGTCGAAAACTAATTGTGCCGACAATTTTGCGCATAAAATTAAGGTGAAACCGCATATATATTGCGTGAATCGGGAACGAGGAATTTATTCTTCAATCAGACATCCAAAAAGTAACCTACGGTTTGGGATGATTGGGTTTTTCTTCGCATTTCAAAACAATCGGAAGCCTTTCACAAGGTCGCCAGAAAGTACTTTTATTTATTTTATGGACCTTATCAAATGAAAAAAAGAGCATGGGAACAATTCATGCGAATTGACTGAGATTGAAGACTCTCAAAAAATCCTACGTGTCTATAATCATGCAAATATATAAAAATATGTTCGACGTTTTGATGCCTTTAGATGACCTTTGGATGATTTCTTGCCTTTATCGGATTTTCTTTACATACCATTTTAATTAAGATTTTAGTTATTTATGATTACAAAAAATTAAAAACATAAGTTTATAATTGTGTGTGTACAAATGGAATATTATGTTAGGTTTAGTATGTTATATTACCCGACTAATTGTATAAGATAAATGATAATGAGCACATCCATTTGTGTATCTAAAATGACATAAGAAAAAAATCAGAGTTAAGGAATTCATTAAAACTGCGAATTATATACAATTATATTCGAATATTTAAGAATGTTTCAAAGCTCAATTTTTAAAAAAAGGGGGATGATGTAAGGAGAAATTTGAATAAAATTGCATTTGATGTATTTGTTGATTTTTCGAAGGACTTGGATTTCCAATGCGTTTTCGCGAAAAAGTAGTAGGTCCAATACTGACCAATACTTCTTTTTCACAAGGGATGTAATGAGAATTTAGTAAAATGGAAATTTAACAATAGGCGTTTCTGAGTTATAATAATTAAATAGTAAATAATACTTTTACGAAGGAATAGCAGAGTTTGACATTTTTTATAAAAATTGTTATTAACAGTTACATAATTCAAGAAAAAAGCGGCTTTACTGTAACACGTCGCATTTTATCAATTTTGAGAGTTTGCCATTACTCTTTAAACATGATAAAGAATTTGAGCTTCTCAAGGAAAATAAATTATACATGTGCGAGAGACATGCTTTTATTAAATAAATTATGTGATACTAATTAAAATTGTACACGTCTTCAAGCTCGGAGTTATTCTTGTGCGCAATTCATTATCGGAAAGACACGCAAATATTTTAGAACAGTACAAATACAGTACAGAGAACATCAGAATCTTCATTAGTTACTCTGCTCTAAAAATTCTGCGGTTATTAATTTGTCTTGCTTTTTGAAAGAAATGTTGACCCCTTACACTCTGGTCTTAACCTTGGGTGTTAATTTTAATTCGATTGGTATGTGATAAATATTAATTGATATCATTTTTTCTATCTTTGCATAGTATGTTGGAACACCTATTATATGTTAATGAATGTAAAATACTGCTTAGACTTTGTATTACTTACAATCAAAATAGATAATAGCATTTTTTTGCTTGGCAGCAATACAGTACCACAAATCATTAATCATCCTTAACTAGCTTACACGAAATAAAATGGAATAATCCAATTACGTTTTCGCTAATTTTTAATATACTTATGACATTTCGATTTTTTTAAATATTTTTTGTCTTTTCGCAGAGATATCATCAGGTATGCCACCCAAAGAAAGGGACTTTCTAAAAAATTTTGGAAAGACAAATGAACCTGGGGAAAATCAAGGTAACCCTAGAACAAATTAAAATTTATAACAGAAATAATAATTATTAAACATTTTAAAACTATTAAAAATCTCTTGTAATTAAAATTATTGTACGCGCATGGAACCTTTTTCGCAACGCCTTAGAGAAAAATTGTCGCAAAAGGAATACCATACCGCAATTTTATTCTTTATTAAGAACCATGTTCGTAGACTGTTTCCCTTTTAAATCGTTTGAAGCATAATTTTCTACTTTATCAAGCGCCTCCACATGGTTGCTCTCCGGTAAATTGGACCCTCATGAAAAAGTTCTATAGGAAACTCAGAATAAGCACATATAACTAGTAACTTAAAATGGATTTTCTACTACTTTTTCGCTTTTATAGGAAATTCGTTCTAGAAAATATGATATATAGACAAAATATGAAGGAACTATTCATTTCAAACGACTTTTGTCCAAAATGCGTACTTTTCTACGCAGAAAAAATAGGACATGCGTGGGTTAAGCACCCCCCCAGTACCGCCGTTGTTCGCTGAGATCAAAATCGTACAAATTGTAAATAACAACCGTCGACGTTGAGCTGATTCTTGACTCGCAGAGTTAAACTGTACAACGCAAGTGGTAAATAATTTGTAATAGCGTTGGCTCAACGCATGTGGACTCACAGCAGTTGACATGCAGAGCGTACAGCGTTAAAAAGCTAAAATACTGTGTTTACGCATGTGCGAAATCAGAGCAGTCGGCAGTGTGTGTTGCATGCAGCTTAGGAGTGAATGCCGGGTAGAGGGAGAAGATGCAACTCGAGTCATTAAGTGCACGAGCCGCGACGGTTACGGAACCGAGCGACGCGACGGCGTGTTTGTATAAATCTGAACGTTATCGTTCGTATAGTGGAACGCGTAAGATACTACCTACTACCCTGCATTCTACTACTAAGTTGCGCGCACCACACACTACCAACTGCTCCAATTTTGCACATACGTAAACACAGTCTTTCAGCTTTTTAACGCTTTACACTCTGCATGTCAACTGCTGTGAGTCCACACGATACTGATCTCAACGAACGACGGCAGTGTTGCCGTTTTGAGTACATTGTACTCAAAAAGTGCATTTCGTGAAACTTCAGTTTCTAAGCACCACAATGACAATTTGAGTACACTTTAGATTGTATTCTTTTTTTCAATTACATTTAAATACAAGTGCTGAATTGTCTTGTTTTTGTAATGACAACAAATTGCTCAGCTTATTACAAAAAAAAAAATCATTTTGTTATTTCACATTTTATAGCAACTTGTCTCGTTTTTTCATAAACCAATTTTTTTATTTTCAAGTTTTTTTTTACTCATAAAATGTTATCGTAGCTAGAGTCCTTTTCTAAAAAGTTAATTTTTTATTTTATAACGAAAGTTTACAAAAAATTTGTAGATCTTTTTTGGTTCAACCAATTTTGGCGTTTTCTATTTTTATCGTCTGTGGTGTTGTTTTTCCACAAATTAATTTTTTTTAATCTCATTTTTTACGAAAAAAGAAAATCTATTCTTTCTATATACAAATTATGCATATAGCAAATTTTTAGATCTTTGTTGGGTGAACAATTTTTGTCCATAAACTTGTTTCGTACCTTGTGCCGTTTTTCAACAAATTTAATTTTTTTATCTTTAATGTTATTTTTATTAATTAAACCAAAACTACGCGTTCTATCGATAAATTATTCATGACGTAGCTCTTTTCCGTGTAAGTAACTTTTGTCTATTAATTTTTAAATCACTTCTCTCGTTCCTCCAAAAATTAAATTTTTTTATTTTCAGTTTTATTTCTTATGATTAAAGCAAAAACTACGCGCTCCATAGAAAATGATTGATGATACAAATTATAGACCTTTTATTGGTTAACGACTTTTGTCAATACTGCTTGTATTGAGAAATTTATCAATAACAATCAATCAAATTTAGGAATAACAAATTTGTAGCTCTCTAATGTTCACAAAATTAAATTTTGGATTTTTTATTGTTTTTTATGCGATAGAAATTTTAATTTTCAATGTTTCAAGAAAATTCAAAAAGTTGTGATGATAATTTTGTAGGGCTTCAACAGGCAGAGTTTTTCTTCCCTTGGCTTTTTTTACATCGTGTGTTATCTGGCTTTACATTTTTATTTATTTTTGTTTCTTTGAATGTTGAAAATGCTATAAATCTGATATTTTTCTTTTTATCAGAAAAATTCATAATGACAATTTGTTTAATTTGTCGAGTAGTATGAACAACCGTACAACAACAAGAACAATGAGAACGAAGACAGACAGGTAGATACCGACGTAAAAGCTATTTCTTCTGATTCAGGATACCTTAAGATGTAAAAATCCAAATACCAAGATACTTATCAAAAAATTAATCCTCTGTTCATTTTTGTAGAGTTTAGTTCACGTGGCGAAACATCTTCTTTTAATAGACAACATACTCCTGAGAGTTCTCTTCCTTCTGAAAGACTTCATTCTCCGATCAGGTTTTTTCCTTCGGAGCAACCTCTTCGTGCCAGGTCCAGGTCTCCATCTGCCAGGCTTCCTGTTTCAAACGTACTTGGATTTGGACTGCACCAATTTCGATTTATTCGCCTTTCTCCCTTTACAAATCTGAACCGGGCATTCGAACTTCGAAGATACACTTTTCCTGAAGACAAACCAATATACTTACTTGTGGCACGGCATACATATGGGCCCACGCCAACCACAGAACAAATTGTAGTATCAACATCAGATGGCGAAGTCTCTGCAATATTGACCAGTAGTAATGTTCTTGCAGGAATATATATTCATTCAACACACATTAGAAAAAAAATACGCGCAAAAATAAATATGGGAAGTGGAGAGACTACCCCCTTGACTCGTGACGAAATCAAGGAAGTTCCAGTGGGCAATTATAACCAGGTCTTCTTCAAGTTTAGAGTATGGCTTGTAAGCCATACGGCTTAACACCATTAATGGAATTATAAAAAGATGAGCAAGTTACACGTAACTTGTAATTGATGAAATAATAATAATAATAATAAATGTCAGTGCATTCTGAAGCATTATTTTTTTAAAGAGTTTGTTTTTTACGACAATATTTGTCAAATAAAAGAGTCTTGGTACTAAATTCTTTTTCGAATCTTGAAAAATTCTTCAAAATACAACTGTTTTAAGCAGAATATAGTGTGAGGAAATTCACTTGTATCGTTCAAAAAAGTCTAGAGCCTTTCATTTTTATCCAATTATTATTATCAATCTAAACTAAAGTGCATTGCATTATGAAAAAATATCTCGCAATTCTACGGATCTTTTAGATGTAATTTTTTCAATATGGATCAATTCATGTATGGAGAACACGAGAAATCGAAAATTCGAACACCAAGACTGTTTTTCTTGATTGTATATCTGGGATGTCGAAATCACCACTTTTCTCTAATTCTTATGAAAAATTTGTTTTTTCTCCTTTTTTATAAATTTATTTTTCTGTATATCATTATTTTAATTAGAAAATATAGGAATGGACTCATACCTCACATGTTTTTAAATACTAACAAATGTGTATCATAATCTGTTAATAATATTAAAATAAAAAACTATATTCAGATAATTTGAATAATATTTAAAAGGTAAAATTCATCAATTATTTATTTGGAATTTTCAAAATCAAATATTTTGGCGAAGAAAAAAGATATTACAGCAAACTGAACGGCATTGGAAAGGGAAAGAGTAACCCTATTGTACAATTTTCAGGTTGGGCTGTGTAATTTATATTATAGACACACGGCCTTCTGGTGGAACTAACAACGCTCCTGTGAAACTGAATTTAAATTTAGTGCGAGTAGAAACTTATCAATTATCATGGCTAACGAAAACCAACAGATGGTAGATTCGATGAGCATCGAGCAACTGCGTGAGGAATCCTGGAAATGTATCACTTTTTTGAAAAATTATAAGAATCTTGTACTTTAAAACATATCCCGGATACTAATCGATTAAATATTCTTAATAATGATTTTGAAGGTTGAGCAAAGTCATGGTTCATACCGATTCCTGTAAAAATTAAATCCGATTGGCTCGCGAAATATTTCAAAACAAATAAAGATAATTTGCAAACGTCTTTTTTGAATCAGTTAAAATAAGCAGAACTCTGATTGGTGAAAGCTTTTTCAGGTTACTCATAGCTCATTTGCAAGAGCTTTGACGTGTGGCAGATTTCTCACGGACTTGTTGGAGGTATCGAGGCGCTGACTTAGATATAAGAGTTACCAATGAGAAATGTCTAGAGTGAAATTGTCAATATAAATCAGAGAAGAGAACAAAGCTTTTATCAAGTGAAAATAGAAAGATGCTTCCCTAATTGATACAGGCAGTTTATTCTAAAGTTGGAAATAGATTCTATAAAAACTACCCATGAAATACTGTCTTCTCTTGGCTACATTCAGAAACCCCTTGGCTCTCGATTCGTCCTATCAATTTTATAAAGAAGTTTGTCACACAAGACATATTCGAGAACTTCTCCTTATTTTCTTTTTTTCTCCTTTTTCTCCTTTTCGACTGGAGCTCTGGAAAGGGCGTCTTCGTACTGCATATATTCTCCATTTCGATGGTGGATATCAAATTAATACTCTGCTATTGAGTTGATCCACCTAATGATTTGCGAGGTTTTAGTTTTGCTAGTGTTTACGTAAACTAGCGCTTGAGAGTCTGTTATAAACTCAAACTTGGGTCCGATCAGTATGATACGATCTTTTAACTTCCGAGGTCGACGTCTATTTCGTAAACAAAAAATCACCTACTAGAGCTCCCCCCTAAAACAACCACATTCTTACATTTCAATAAATACGTCATGGATGCCATGATTCGCGCAAAATTTGGCACAAATCTCGGAAACATCCGGCAAAACCGAGAATACTACAAACTTTGTGTTAATTTTGGGAAGTCGAGACTCAATAGCTTGGAACTTTTGCTTGCCTGGAGAATTGCCATTATTTTAAATTTGAAACTCTAGGCATTCAATGCTAAGCATTATTTACAGTTTTTAATATTAATAGTTAATCCAGCTCGTTTAAGCAATTCAAACACTTGTCTAAATTTCTAAAGTAATTCCTTCTAAGAAGAGGCATAGATAAATATATCTTTGAAGTACGAGAAAGCAAAATTTTTATTCGAAAATCCGAACAATTTATTCAATAGTTTCAAATAATAGAACGGCGCGCTCATCCATCTGAACATAGCCCCCTCAAATTGTCTGGTTGTGTCCTGCGTTATAAAAACCGTGTTTTCCTTGGCGTTTTCTGTTAACCGAATTTGTAAATATCTACATTTTCAATCTAGGATATCAAACAAACTAGCACCTTATAAATGTTCTATACTATCATCGATATTTGGAATTGGATAATGCATTCTAATTGTGCTTTGGTTTAGTCTACTAAAGCCAGCTACCATCCTTGGTTCTCCATTTTTCTTTTTGATAAGAATACAGGGACAAGAATACAGTAAATGAGCTTTACGGTTGTATTCTCGTCAGGTAAAACGAATTTAGAATTGTACTGCAATTCAATAAAGTTCTGTTTGACGAGAACATTATAGCGTTGAGCATCATTTAGGACATTTATAAAAGAAACATAATCCGCACTTCCATTATCTACAGTTCCCGGCGCCTTTAACCAGGCCACGGAACTCAATAATCAGTCGTGGCGTTAACAGCCGTGCTGAAGGCTCAATTTGACCAGGGTGTGGTGTTACAAACGGTGTCTCTAGGATACCAAGTTGTCTCCTAGAGTATTGAGACCGTGCCTCCGCATGCGAGGCTGTACGGGGGCGCACCGATGTTTTCCTAAATACTCGTGGTCCCAAAATGGAGCCGAATAAAAAAATAAACTTAAAAAGTAGTCGCATCAAGTAGTTGGAGTTGGCCGAAGGTAGGGCTATGGAGGATTTGTAGCTGTCCTCTATTCTTCACGAGAACTTTGTGAGGTGTACGGTAGAGAACTGGACGAAAAGAAGGAGTGAAATATGTCATCGACCCCTGTCGATGGAGACAGGGGTCAGTCTCATCTTAAAGATGGAGAACATCCTGAAGGAAATGGAGGACTTTTGTGGTTTTAAACGAACCATGCGCAAACCAATTACAACGGGGATAGATGAAGCTTTCGAGGTCATATATGAAATGAAGAGGAATGCAGAGTCGATAGGAGGCTGGTTCAATAGCTTCGAATAACGGATTGGAGTGTTTTCCCCCAAGAAGATACGAGAAGCCAAGAATACTGCAGACGTAAAGGACACGGGTCGAAAGGGAACTCGGACAGAGGCAATCTTTGCACCCAAGAGGATGACTCATTCTATATAATTTGGTAATTTTTTCACTTATGTAAATATTTCAGGGTTGCTATACAAGTAGTTTCTACTGTCGAAGTAGTATGCGGGAATTTGTTATATGATAAAGATTTTAATCTAGAGATTTGCAAGGAGAATAAATCTTTAAATGATTGAGACATCTTACAAAAGGGTTGCAAGGAATATTTATTATTAACTGATAGTTCTTGAATAATGTCCTGGCGATTGGAGCTGGGCGTAAGGAATTTGATGATGGTGAAACGGAGATTTAAAAAAAATGATGCGTAAATTTCAAAGACTTTCCACGCCTAAAACTAATTGTTCCGACACTTTTCCGTATAAAATTAACGCAAAATCGCATTAAACAGCTGCAATAAAAATGTATCCTATGACTTTTGCTTACCAAGAACTAGAAAATGAATGTATCGAAGAAATGCTACGAGCTGGAATGGTGGACGATCAAATAGTCTATTTTACAATCCGCTCAGAATTCCTATAAAAAATTAGATTAAATTATTTAGATTAATTTTTTGCTAGATTAATTTTTGTAGTCTTGTTCTTCAACAATACCATTATGTAGCATTTTATTGTTTTGTTCGAGATAATGCTGTAGCGGATTTCTTTAGATAAAATTCTCGAGGAAAGTTTGAAACTAGTCAGCATCATAGTTTGACCATATACGTTTTGTAGATTGAAAGAGATTCTGACAGGTCAGATTTATTTTTCAATGAAATCAATTTGCGTAAGGGCTTAAGAGATAATCTAAACAATCTAGAATCAGTGCAAGGATAGGATCTTTATATAAAAAAATTATTGATGATTCGAAAGGAAATAAAATCATGGTCTTTTATATTTTATTGTATTTAAGACAATATTATATTATTGGAAATTCAAGAATCGTTATAATAAGAAATTTATTCTTTTGTGCGATTTATGTCAACATAATACTGACCATTTAAAATAACCTTGCGTGGTCAAAATTGAGTGGAGGAGTTCAACATATTTTTGCAGTTTTTGATGCTTTATAAAAGTATTTTAAGTTCTACTATATTAAAAAGGAAACCACTGATATCGCTTTTAAGAAAAACTATGCGATTTGTACATTCCAGAAATGGGTAAGCCCCAAAGAGTTTTAGCAGATCATTGGTCCAATTTACGTCACAAAAATGGAGCAATATATTGCGTGAATCGAGAACGAGGAATTTATTGTTCAATCAGACATCCGAACAGTAACCTAGGGTTTGGTAAAACAATCGGTTGCATTTCACAAGGGCGCCAGAAAGTTTTTTATTTATTTTATAAACCTTATCAAATAAAAGAAGAATATGGTAACAATTCATGCGAATTGACTGAGATTGAAGACTATAAAAAAATCCTAGGTGTCTATAATCATGTAAATCGAAAAAAATATGTTCGACGTTTTGATGCCTTTAGATGACCTTTGGATTAATAATTACAAAAAATACAAAATTAAAGTTTATAATTGTGTGTGCACGAATGTAATATCATGTTAGATTTATTATGTCATATTACCCGGCTAATTGTATAAGATAAATGATCATTTGTACATCCATTTGTGTATCTAAGATGACATAAGAAAAAATCTGGGTTAGGGAATTCATTAAATCTGCGAATTATAATTCGAACATTTAAGAATGTTTCGAAGCTTGGATTTCCAATGCGTTTTCGCAAAAAAGTAGTAGATCCAATACTGACCAATATTTCTTTTTCATAAGGCATGTAATGAGAATTTATTAAAATGGAAATTGAACAATAGGCGTTTCTGAGTTATAACAATTAAATAGTAAATAATACTTTTACGCAGGAATAGCAGAGTTTGACATTTTTTATAAAAATTGTTATTACTAGTTATAGAATTGAAGAAAAAAGTGTCTTCACTGTAACACGTAACATTTTTTCAATATTGGGATTTTACCATTACTCTTTAAACATTATTAAGGAATTTGAGCTTCTCAAGGAGAATAAATTATACATGTGCGAGAGACGAGCTTGTATTTAAATAAATTATGTGATACTAATTAAAATTGTACACGTCTTCAAGCTCGGAGTTATTCTTGTACGCAATTCATTATCGGAAAGACACGCAAATATTTTACAACAGTACAAATACAGTACACAGAACATCAGAATCTTCATTAGCTACTCTGCTCTAAAAATTCTGCGGTTATTAATTTATCTTGCTTTTTGAAAGAAATGTTGACCCCTTACACTCTGTTCTTAACCTTGGGCGTTATTTTTAATTCGATTGGTATGTGATTATTATTAATTGATACCATTTTTTCTATTTTTGCATAGTATGTTGTAACACCTATTATATGTTAATGAATGTAAAATACTACTTAGACTTTATATCAATTACAATCAAAATAGATAATAGCATTTTTTTGCTTGGCGGCAATACAGTACCATAAATCATTAATCATCCTTAACTAGCTTACACGAAATAAAATGGAATAATCCAATTACGTTTTCGCTAATTTTTAATATACTTTTGACATTTCGATTTTTTAAATATTTTTTGTCTTTTCGCAGAGATATCATCAGGTATGCCGCCCAAAGAAAGAGACTTTCTGACAAATTTTGGAAAAACAAATGAAACTGGGGAAAATCAAGGTAACCCTAATACAAATAATAATTTATATCAGAAATTATAATTATCAAACATTTTAAAACATACACATATAATTAGTAACTTAAAATGGATTTTCTACTACTTTTTCGCTTTTATAGGAAATTCGTTATAGAAAATATGATATGTAGACAATATATAACGGAACAATTCATTTCAAACCACTTTTGTCCAAAATGTCAGCCGTCAATCCGCTGAGATCATAATCGTACGGATTGTAAATGAGAACCTTCGACGTAGAGTTGATTCTTGACTCGAAGGGTTAAACTATACAGCGCAAGTGGTAAGTAATTTGTAATAGCGTTGTCTCAACGCATGTGGACTCACAGCAGTTGACATGCAGAGCGTACAGCGTTAATAAGTTAAATACTGTGTTTACGTATGTGCGAAATCGGAGCAGTCGGCAGTGTGTGTTGCATGCAGCTTAGGAGTCAAATGCTGGGAAGTGGGAGAAGATGCAACTCGAGTCGTCTAAGCCGCGGCGGTTAGGGTACCGAGCGAGGGCGTGTTCGTATAAATCTGAACGTTATCGTACATATAGTGGAACGCGTGAGATTTTGGAATCAAAATTCGCAGGCTCAAGCTTCTACCCACTACCCGGCATTCTACTACTAAGCTGCGCGCGCCACACGCTACTGACTGCTCCGATTTTGCACATACGAAAACACAGTCTTTCAGCTTTTTAACGCTTTACACTCTGCATGTCAACTGCTGTGAGTTCAAACGATACTGATCTCAACGAACGACGGCAGTGTTGCCGTTTTGAGTACATTGTACTTAAAAAGTACATTTCGTGAAATATGAGTACGTAAGTAACACAATCACAATTTGAGTACACTTTAGATTGTACTATTTTTTCAAGTACGTTTGAGTACAAGTACTGAATTTGTGTTTCTAAGATGCGATTGGACGATACCATTAAGACCTTTCCACAGCTGATTAAAAATCAATAGTGTGCATCGTTCTTGTTTTAACGAGAGTAGCGGAGATGGAGAAACTGCTGTCTCCTTCACTCTGGTGGTTTAGGACTTTAGAGTTGCGCAGTGGGACTCCGGGGTCGTGTTCATAATCGAAAATGGAAAGGTCCTCTGTTTTTAATGTGTGGAGATAGAAAGAGAAGCCTATTCGACTTCGAAACGGCCCCAGAGTCCCACTGCGGTACATGTTGTGTAACCGATTTCGTGCATTGAATGGCTCTATTAAGTATCGGCTAAAGATAGCAATTTTTGTATTTTCAGGTTAGGATATCTCAAAAACTTTACATATATAGGAAAAGTGTAGACAAAGGATTCGTTTTTAGGATAGAAAAATCCTACGGCGTCACATAGTCTGGTCTTTAGTAACAATTTGGCAGTTTGTCTTATTTATATTATTTAAAATAATTAACTGTGTGAATAGTAAATAAAGAATAAAAATAAGGCTATTTTAAATTTAATAATTTGAATTTGGCGCCAAAGTTAGATAGTATGTAGCGCCGCCGAGACACTCCCATCGAAAGTACAATTTCAGGATATTGAGTACACTTTCAGAAACGCAACTTTCATTGTGGTAACACTGAACGACGGCAGTCCTTAGGGGTGCTTAAAACACGTGTGTCCAAATTTATAGTGATGTCTCCTCTGTTTCAAGCTGCCCTATTTCAAGTCCCCAGGGGTGCTATTCTTGAGTTCACTCGACGGTTTTTCGTATACGAAAATAGTCGAGTAGTATGAAATCGGTATTCTT
>JAAAKG020153486.1:0-30834 GCA_010014905.2 Druon quercuslanigerum
GTTTGAAACAACTTAATTAGTTTCAATTCTCCTGACCCTAAAGCCAACAACTTACATCAACAATTTCTGCAAAATTTATTATCGAGGGTCAATATAATCCCCGAGCGATTATAATTGTTTAAATATTTTTTGTTATAATTTTTATTGGAATTCCTAGGTTAGTCATGACGATCGAGATGACGATATCGTTTTATTACCATATTATTATATTTATACACAACCCAGTCGGCAAAAAAATTAAAGATATCCTAGAGACATCTTTGGGACATCCCTAAGACGTATTTTATAACATGTCTTTTGGACATACTAGGGATGCTCTTAAGACGTCTTATGTCAGTCCGAAATATATCCCAAGAACGTCCATGTTTTTAAGACGTCTTTAGGACATCTTTAGGACATTGAACGTCTTAGAGACGTTGATTTGACTGACATAGGATGTCCTAGGATCGTCCAAAGGACATTCTTGGGATTTTCATTGTTTTGTGCCCACTGGGAAAGAATTAAATTTTCCACTAAAATTTTTTTTATTTTCCACAAAATTATTAAATTTTCAACTAAAGACATGACAGTTTTTAATTAAAGTTGTGAATCTTTAACAAGAATATTCAAATTTTAAGTTTTAAATATTATTTCTCAACCAAAAAAAAAACAAATTTAGAACCAAAAAGATAAATTTTCATGCAAGAAGATTAATTTTCAACTAAAGAATGTAAATTTTCAACGAAAAATACATGAATTTTAATTAAAATTAAATAATATATATTTTTAACTAAAATAAAAGTTCTCTTGCAAAAATAGAATATTTAAACTTTTAGTTCAAAAAAATATATTTTCGACAAAAAACGAATGAATTTTCAACAAAATGGTTCGGTTTTTAACCAAAGACAGAATTTTAATTTAAAAAAGTTAATGCAAGCAAAAAAGATGAAATTTCTACCTAAAATAATTGGATTTTGAACCAAAAAGATCAATTTTCTTCCAAAAAGCCTCTTTTTTAACAAAATATCAAGTTTTTATCATATAGTTAAATTTTGAACTGAATAGTTAATTTTTTTTAGAAAAGTTGTTGAATTTGAAAGCCAAAAAGACGAATTTTCAAAAAAAAATTACATTTTCAACCTAAAATAATGACTTTCTAACAAAGTTGTTGAATTTTCAATAAAATTATTAAATAACCGGCAATGGACTTTTCAAATAAAAAGATGACACTTGTAAACAAAAATATTTGAATTTTGCCTAAGGAGATTAATTTTGTACTAAATGAGATTAATTTCCACACAAAACAAAAAAATTTGAACAAAAGAGTTTAATTTCCAACCAGCAAAGATTTGTCTATCAAGAGAAAACAAAATGCACGCACATTGGTGCATTTTTAAGCCTAAGCAGTTAGTTTTCTACAAAACAGTTAAATTTTTAACGACAAATATGAATTTTCTACGAATTTTCACAAAATAATTTAATTTATAACCAAATAGTAGAATTTTTAACCCAAAAAGACGTATTTGTAACCAACCAGATGAATGTTAAACAAAAATAATGATTGTTTAACAAAATAATTAAATTTTTAACGAAACATGTTACATTACCATCTGAAAATATAATAATAAACTTTTCAGACAAAAAGATTTAACTTTAAACAAAATAAGTAATTTGATTTTCAACTAAATTTATGAATTTTAAACAAAAATGATGGATCTTAGACTGGAATAGTTCGATTTTTAGTTTAAAAAATTAATTTTGAACCAGAAAAACGAAGGCTCAATTCTAGAGATCAATGTTATTTTCGTTGTGAAAGTTTTTTTTTTTTAGATTTACCTAATTCTGACTCTCACTTCTGGAAGACTTACAACTTTCTACGACGAAGAAGGAATGTTTTAGAAAAATTTTAATTTCAAGGTGAAAGAAAAATTCAAATTTATCAGCATTAGGCTTTAAATGTGTATGGCTCTGAAAACTTTTTTTTACCTTCAAGAAGTGTTTATATTACGTATTTCAAGTATTCGTTAAAATCTAATCATTTTTCGTTTAAAAAAATATATCAATACTTGAAATTGACGCTCGAAATTTGCTACTAATGAAAATTGATAAAATAAAAAATTCGAAATATGCTCATTGCTTAAAAGTTCAAAAGTACGCGGAGAAATTTTTAATTTTCAATCAATAAAATATCGTTTCGAATACGGACGATACATATTTTCTTGCTTTAAGAAAATATTTCTCATCATAAGAAGATGAACTAGATTGAAGAAAATTGATTTTCTTCATTTGAGTACATTTTCTGGAGACAAGACCAATCTTCTTGAATCATAAAAATATTGTATCATCAACTTATTCGTACCAATATTTTCTTGATTCACTACTATTTATTCCGTGTATATATTATAGAATTTATAGCATCACTATTCACTATTCGGTTCAATAGTGATGTCATAAATTCTCTAGTATGTACATTCGTATCAATAAAATGTCTGCTTTGAACGAGGTTTATTGATTCAATAGTACACTTGATTGAAAATGTAACATTTTTTCTCAGTGTATTATAGGAATTTGTTTTATATTTATAAGTTCGAAGGGCGAAACCAGTTCGATGCGAGTTTTTGCTTCAGAAGAGGACTTGCACTCTGTCGACTGGTATCTGCAGACGATAGAATTGTCGGTCATTCCTCGTCAAATCGGAAAAGTTCAGTAATCAGAAAGTTTTCTACGACCAGCCTAGGGCTAGAAGTCGCTGGATGCTGCAGCCCGATCTTTTAAAAGGAATAATGCCGCGATTAAATAGCAAGTTTTACTATCGTTGAAGCTTCATTTCCACTGCTTCTTCTTCTTCTTCTTCCAATCTCATTTCTTGCAATATCAGGAGACATAAAGAAAACCTGAAGTGATGCATTATCGCCAATTTTATTTATTTTTTTCTCTTACGTTTAATTTGATTGATTCTTAGAAACTTGAAAAATATCATGTTCCTATAAAGATGTTGAAAGATGGCTGGTCTTAATTGAGAGAAAACCTGGATATAAGAGGAATTTTAAATAACTGTCAAGAATAATAGATAAAAAAATTTTATTCCATTTTTAAAAGATTCTATGTTAAAAATTTTACCAGATAGGTCTTCTGGGCTTTGAATATTAATGGCCAGGTAAAATGAAAAATTGTTTAGGGAAAAATAAGGAAATTTTGAAAATGAAGTTTCGCGGCCATTCTCACTCAGAAAAAAATATTCATTGGTTCTCAGTAAAAGAAAAGTTTTCTTGATTCGGATAATTTCATTTTGATTCAAAGAAATTTCTTTTGTTCCAATAAATGGATTTTTATTCCAACAAAAATGATTCGCTCATTTTGAAATGTTTCTTTAATTCGAGACATTTTTTTATGAGTGCTAATATTTTATCATTCTTGGTGAATTCATCATTTTAGTTGAAAATTTATTTTTGCATGGTTTAAAAGTAATGTTTTTAATTTGAAATTAAACTTCCATTTTTGTTTAAAAATTGAGATATATTGAAAAAATTTTAGTTGAAAATTTGTGTTTTTTGCAAAAAATTAATCTTCTTTTCTTAAATTTCCTCTTTTTGATTACAAATGCAACTGTTTAGGTGAAAATTATTTTTATTTTATTTGAGAATATAACTATTTCTCTGCAAATTTATCTTTTTTGGTAGAAAATTAACGTTTCCGATAAAAATTCATCTTTTCGGGTATAAAAGTCAATTGTTTTCTGAAATAAACTTTTCGAATCCAAAAATTTAAGTATTTTGTTACAAATTCATCTGTTTTTTGGTTGAAGTTTGATATTTTTTATTTGTTTAAAATAGTCTTTTTTGATACTAAATTCATCCTTTTGCTTAATTTTTTTTTTTACATGAAAAGTTCTTAACCAAAATGTCTTCTCAAAAAACTTTTCTTTTTTGGCTTGAAGATTAAATCATTGGAATCAAAATACAACTGATTTTGGGTGAAGCATAATCTTTTTTGTTAAAAAAATTTGACCAGTTGATTGAATATTCATATCTGGATGTTGAAAATTCAAATATTTCATTGTAAATTCAACCATTTTGTAGAAAAATTCTTGGTTAAAAATTAAACATTCTTGTTTGAAAGTTCCATTGTCTTTGGTTGAAGTTAAATCTTTTTTTGTTTCAAACTTCTACTATTTAGTTGAAAATTTATCTTTTATTTTTGGTTAAAAATGTAACTGTTTGAATTAAAATAAAGTTTTTTGATAAAAATACTGTTTGGTTGAAAGTACAACTATTTATTGAAACGTCGTCTGTTTAGGTAAAAACTAATGTGTTGTTTTTGAAAATGCAAATGTTTTTGGTTAAAGTTTAATCTTTTTTGTTTGAAAATGCAAGTATTTTTTTAAAAGTTCAACCATTTGTTTTGAAAACTTAACTATTTTGTTGTAAATGTGATTATTTTGTTGGAAAGTCATCTTTTTCATTGAAAATTGATTTGTTTTTTTGAAAACTCGGCCTTTTGGATTGAAAATTCATCTTTTCGTTTACGAAAGATTCTGTGTTAAAAATGTTTCAAGGTTACAATTCTGATCTTTGAATATTAATGGTCAGGGAAAAACGAGGGAATTTTGAAAATGAAGTTTTGCGGCCACCCTGAAAAGACATCTTATCAAACGTTTGGTATCGGATACTTAAATTATGCCAAGTCACACTGCCATCCGCATTTAAATCGAGGTTTCCGTTTCTACCCTGATGGCGTTTCCTCGCCGCTTATTTTGCCGACGCGCCCTTCAGGAATCAAAGTTAACTTTAATCAAATATCAAATGGTATCGGATCGACCCCACGACTCGATTTCAAACACCGTCTTTCGTCTTCTCTCCCATTTTCTCTCGGCGACTTTAAAGAACAACCCCAGAAGAAACGACTGCGCTGCAATTTCGTTTTCGAGGGTGATTGCGCAGTCGTAATTCGCCGTTCTTTGGCACGTGGGAATCATTTTCCTTTCCTCGAAACTTCCTTGGCGTTCGAGTTTTACGAGAGCGTAGGAGTGTGTTTGCTGCGTGTAGAAAAAGAAGCAAAAGTCTTGAGTGTGTTGAAGCGAGGGATTGTCCTTCTTCTGAGCACGCGAGCGCTTCTTTAAGACGGAGTGAGTTGGGAGGACAGGGGACTTTGCGCTTATGGGGGATTCGAGCCCCTAGAACTCCCTCGGCCTATGACTCTCTGGAGGAAACTCCTCGCAGGGATTCTCAATTTCTGTCCAGAAATAACCGTATGTCGATATACGCCGGTGGTGATGTACGTTTCGAAACGCCCAACCCATGTTAGTTTGAACAGGCCAGCAGGGTGGATGTCTAGTGTCCTGGAAATACTTGAAAGATGAAAAAGTCCTTGAATGCTTTTGTCCCTGGGAAAAAAAAAATGGAAAAGTCCTTGAATTTTGTTTATGACCCTGGAATTTTTATGCCCTTTAAGAGAAAATAGTTTTATAATTGTCTGCCGAAGCTCTGAGTGACTTGAAGGTACACAAAAAGAAAGTTACTGAAGATGCGTTTGAAGAAAGTTTATGTATAATTTATCAATTAAATTATACGTATTTTTCCAATAAATTTTAGTGTAATAGTTTATAAAAGGTATCTGGAATAATTAATTCTTTTGTTATATCATTTTTTTTATCAATATTCCAGACCTCACACTATTTCGCCGATTCCCCTCGTATCCCCTTCTTTTAAATATTTTCTATTTTTTCAAGAAGTCTCTAATTTTTCCCTTCATTTCACTTAAATGCGAACTGAATTAATAGAACACAGTAAGAAAATCCAACTTTTTTTGGTCGAAAAGATCATTCTTTTTAATTGAAAAAGCTACTATTATAGTTTATTATTATTTTTTGTATTTATTTATTTTTATTTTTTTTTTTGAAAATTCAACTGGTTTATAAAAAAATTCATATCGGTGGCCTACAAACTAAACTTTTCTGTTAAAAATTTATATTTTGGGGTTGAAAAAGTAACTGCCATATAAAAAACTCGTCTTTTCGGATGGAAAATTCAACAGTTTAATTTAAATTTTTTTCTCTCTTGACTGAATAATCTTTCTTACTGGTTGAAAACTCATCTCTTTTGGCAGAAATTGGATTTTCTTTTGTTCGAAAATGTATAGCTGTTTAATTAAAAATTAACCTGTTTTGGTTGAGGATCTAAAAATATTCGTCTTTTTGGTTGAATCCGATTCTTTTTTATTTAAAATTAAAATCTGTTTTGTTTGAAATATGAAATATTACATTTTTCGTTAAGAATCTATATTCCTTTATTAAAAGTTCAACTACTTAAATGAGAGTTCAACTCCCTTGTTTAAAATTTATTTTTTGTTGCTGAAGATTCATAATTTTAGTTGAAAATCCATTTCTATGGTTTAAAACTCTTTTTGTTTTTGCTGAAAAATTAATTTTTTTCTGTTGAAAAATGAACTATGTTTTTTTATTTTAAAACTCAACTATTTGTTTAAAAATGTATCTTCTTGTGGTTCAAGATTTAATTCTTTTGTTGAAAATTCTATAATTTTGGAAATTCATCTTTTTTTTGTAAAATTTAACTGTCTTGTCGAAAGATGGTATTCTCGAATAAAACTGTCGTCCTTTTGAATGGAAAAATTTAACTGTCTTTAAAAAATTCCCTTTTTTTCTTGAAAAATCAACTATTTGGTTAAAAATTTAACTGTTTTGTCAAAAATGTGTCTTTTTGCCAGATGTTTATCTATTTGATGGCAATTGCAATTTCTTGGTTTATACAAAAAAAATTTGTTTTAAAAATTCAACCATTTTGTAAAAAATTAAACTATTTTGTTGAAACTTTAATTATTTTGTTGAAAATTGAACTATTATTTTAAAAATTCATACTCTTTTATGGGAAACTTGGTTAAAGTGTAATCTTTTTTATTTGAAAATGCGACTCTTTAGTTTTCGTTGAGAATTTATATTCCTTTATTAAAAGTTCAACTACTTAAATGAGAGTTCAACTCCCTTGTTAAAAATAATTTTTTGTTTGTGAAGATTCATAATTTTACTTGAAAATCAATTTCTATGGTTTAAAACTCTTTTTGTTTTTGCTGAAAAATTATTTTTTTTTCCGTTGAAAAAATGAATTGGTTTTTTATTTTTTTATTTGAAAACTTATATATTTCTTTAAAAATGTATCGTCTTGTAGTTGAAGATTTAAATATTTTGTTGAAAATTCTATAATTTTGTAAATTCATCTTTTTTTTATCAAAAATTTAACTGTTTTGTCGAAAATGTGTCTTTTTCGCCTGATAGTTTATCTATTTGGCGGTAATTGCAATTGCTTGGTTTATAATAAATGTTTTTGTTTTAAAAATTCAACTATTTTGTTGAAATTTAAATTCTTTTGTTGAAAATTGAACTAGTATTTTTAAAAGTCATACTCTTTTATGGAATATTTTGTTAAAGTTTAATCTTTTTTTTTTAAAATTCGACTATGTAGTTAAAAATCTATCTTCGTAGCTTAAAACTTCAACTATCTGGTAGCTATAGATAAATTTTATTTGAAAGAATTTATTCCCCTATCTTCGTGAAAAATCACCCTATTTCCCCTGCTTGGAGAGCAGTTTGGGCTGTGAAGTCTGATATTCCGATAGTAATATATTTTCATGAAATATAAAAAGAAAATATTGTGTACATAAGTAGCTTAAGTTTTGTCAAAAACTGATCTACAGTTACAAATTCCTGTCCAAGTGGGAAAGATCGATAACAGGCACAAATAGCGACTTTAAATCAAGCCATTCGTTCGACCGCGAAACGTATCGCCGGGGAGAACCTAGTGCAGGATTATGGAAAGTAATTAATTACAATGTGGATGCTCGCGAAGCGCGTCGGCGTTTGCGCTTACTGGCGAAACACCGAGGAAAATAAATTGTCACCGATTATACAGGAAAGAAGAGTAATGGATATTTTGATTTAAAACTGGAAATTTGCTCAACTATTGTGCGCTTAAATTTTTAATAGAACCGGCAATAATTTCTAGTAGGATATATGGTTTTCAAGCAAACGAGAAGAAGATCCAGTTTCTATTGTCTTACATAATCCTCTTACTGAGGCTCTCCCTTTGAAAAAATCTAATTTTGAATGAGAACCTCGGAACTACCATTGGGTCGCAAGTATAGGGAAGAAGCAAACGTCTTTGCCTCGAAACGACCCACTCTCCTCCGTTTCTCCACCCTTATTCTTCAACCCTCGTCTCTTTTTCCGGGCAAGATGCGATACAGACCCTAAATCGAAGTTCTCTCCGCGTCGATCGAATCAGCGTAGACTATTCCTAGGTGCGACGAGACAATTATTCGTTCCGCCTTTTTTTCCTGACAAAAGTTCGGAAGTTCAGTTTCAGTCTACGATCTTAAGGAGGGGAATGAAACACGTACCAAGGAGAAACTATTAATCTCAAGGCTTGAAACGATCGTATTACCGCTACCCATTACCATTATGAATTCCGACATTTCAGCCCTCCAAATGGCAATCTTGAATCGCTAAAATATGGTCGACCTGGGGTTTGGTTATCCTGGTTCTTTAGCTGCACTTGAGGTCGAAAGGTTTTTTCTTTATAAAAGGAAACTTTTATGTAATAATAAATATAAACACATACAATTAAACTTACGTTATTGGATTGTCATCGAATTGGATTTACATATTTTTTTGGAGCACCGGTTTTATTTTCTTTCTCTACAGTCTACATGCCTTAAATCTTGCACAGGTGCTTCTGGAAAGTAAAAGGGATGTATTATTGTCATTCTGTGGACCTTCGGACAGATGTATGTCTCCCCAGGAAGCCTTGTCTTTAAAAGAAATATTACTACAGTTACTTCTTTTTTTCCTTTCAGCTATTTTTCACCGAGTAATACACCACATTTTCCAGGTAGCGCGTTCATAGAATGACCAGAAGGTTACATCTATACTCTATAGAGTATTTGTGTGCAGCTGGTATATCTTGCATCCTCTTGAAAGGACCAGGGAACGCCCCAAAGGTTCTTCTGCGCACGAGGCACTCCTATTGCCGTCTATCTTTCAAGAGATTCTTCCGGTGGTTCTGCAATTTCGGAATACTGAAGGAAATGCATTTTCTCATCCGTACTAACACCGAGGACGCCCCTAAATCGATTCAAAACTTTAAACGATTTTTCACGAGAATTCGTTTCGCATTTACAGTTTATGTTGTTTCTTTGTATGTACTCGTTCCCGCATGTTCTTCAGCTGTAATTTTTTCCGTTTTCTTTCTTTTCATGGTTACTTTAGTACAAGAACTGATAGATCTGTTAAATAACGATATCCTTGAAATCAGCTGTTACGTCCCGAGCAAGAGGCGAAAGTAGGTTGGAAATGGGATGATCAAGGGAGATGAAAATATAAATGCAGTGATATAAAATATAATGACTTACATTATCTTTCCTTCCTGAAAGGTCAAGAAAAGAAGATGGGGATTTGTCAGTTGAGTCTCTATAATCGGAGGACAACGGCAATTTTGTCACGCGACACGCAGAGTTAGGTTGCCAAGTCTTGTCTTTGAATCCATTCACTATATTTCACTCCACTATTTTACAGTTGAATGTCTTGTTTCTTGAGGAGAGTTTGCTTGGTTGGTGCGCCTTATAAAGAGATTCTTTCTCTGCTAAAGGGGGTGGTATCTTTTGTATCAAAAAGTGCACTGGTTGCCACTAGCAACTCATTGTCAGTTTCCCCGAACAGAAGGCTGGTGCTCGAGGCTGTGGAGGTAATAGCGATAATAACGAATGGTGAATCACCTTAAGCCACGCTCACATATTTACGAGCTCTTAAAATACAAGCATTTGCATAAGGCTCCGATTAGTCTATGCGGAAATCAAAGGTACGCGATTGCTTCGCTGCCAGCAGAATAGCCCCGTTCGTCTCATACAATATACGCTTAACTACATGTACATTCCATTACTTGTATCTATAGTGTATCTAACATCATTCTACCGGCACGTCGTTACTTGCCAGAAAGGCTCAAGTGTTCGTTATCAGAATTAATAGTGCAGGAGATGTTGCCGCCCATTAATGCCCAACATCCTGATTAAAAGGACTATTTACTGATGATTCAAAACGTTTGAAAATACGCTTCTCAAACAATGCAACTACTTGTTTTTTGCTTCAGAATCACTAGAAGTGATTTTTTTACTTTGAGTTTGTGTTGAATAATTGAACATTAATACCATATCAAGAGCAAAAGAAAAACGTTGGATCCGATCTGAGAAAAGTCTTGGGGAGGATACACACGTAAACGAGATTCTGCAGGAAGAAATTGTCCCTCTATCGGCTTTGTTCGAAAGTCGTAATAAGACCGACGTTAACGTAAATTTATGTAAATAATACAAACTCCCGTATTATTTTAACTTAACGAAGAGGGGGTCCGTAATTGGATGCTTCCTTTTGAATTCGAACCAAAGGAATATCTTGATACAGTGTCGCGTTCAAGGGCGAGAGAAAAGCGGATAAACGATAAGAATAAACGCAAAGGTTGATTTTTCACTTGTTACGAGATCTGTCCATAAAATTATTTTATCTTTGCCCTGTTGACATTTATTAGTGACTTTATCCAACTTGAATCATGCTAATGACAATCGCATGTATTGTATTTGCGAACCGAGACATTAATGGATCACTATAATGATGACCGCAATCAAGGGATCGCGTATCCAGCGTTAGAAGAGTAATAATCTTGGTGATTTTTTTGGATTCATAACTTATTAATTTGCAAAAAAATATAACTCAGTCAAAGAGAAGAGAAAGTAGGCGTGTCTTTAAATTAATGCGTACTTTTCCCGCGGACAGCATTACTCGGCCGATGAACAAAGGAGCCTTTCACAGTTGGTTTGGCGAACTATGTGACTAAGTATGAGTATAGTATTCAAAGCTCTTTCTTTCTTCTGTTGCATCGCCCATGCGACTTGATGGCAAAGACGTGGTCATTCTAGATTCTGCGAGCTCCGGTGCTCTGCTCCCTAATAAAGTCATTCTCTGACTCTCGCGAGTCGGATTCTCTTGACTGTATAGTTGCTGCTGAACAACTCAATTCTGGGTGGCTTTGCCGTATCCTTTCAGGAGACGCTTCCGATGCCTGCGGCAAGAAGGGCACTATCGTGAATTCGATCGCACATGCTGTTTAGTTGGCGAATGTGTATTTGCACATTCTATCCACCCACTTCGCATATGTAATAGCTAGCGAATATGTCCAATAACTGTGTAATTGTAAACATATAATCAAAGATCAGACTTAATTGAATTAAATTCTTGAAAACTGCCTGAAAGAATGCATTTAGTGGGATATTTAATGAGTGCATATACAAAAAAAAAAGAGAAGACTCGTGAACGGGAAGCTGTAGAATAAGCTCCGTTCATTGTCCTGCCAACAGACCTTTTGAAATATCATAAGTAATGCAGGCTATAATTACTGCCCCGTTCAGTCAAGCTTTTCTAATATAACGAGTTTTTTCTTCCCCTCCTTTGAGAATAGCTAAGGCGATGGTGCAGTAGTCCAGACGCTTCTGAATAAAACAAGCCTCTTCGAATGCGCGACATTGCAAGGAGACGAGATCCATGCTCGAAATGAAAAGAACGACACGCATGTGGTAATTGAGCAGTTTATATAAACATAACTGTCTTTTTTTCTGCTTTTTACGATACATGTACAATATAGAGAATTAATTATTTTCCTGATATAATTTCGAATAAGAAGCCGGATAAGAAATACAAGAGGCCAGCAAAATCCATGGTGGATTTTCAGTGTATTATTAAAAGCGTCGGAGATTCTCTTGCACATTTTTAGAATACTTTCATGACAGAGATACTCGTACGCGCGCGTTTTTAATTAAATCACACGGCACGCTGGTATAACTGCCTTAGTAGACTCGCACAGCAATCAGTTTTATCGTCGTCTTTGTAGTATCTTTCAAATATATATAAACAGGGTTGTTACAATACCTGGGAAACCTGAAAATTTATGGAACTCAAAATTTATGAAATTTTGAAAAAGGGGTGCTACAGGCCAGGGAATTTTTGACAAATTGAGGTTGAAGTTTATAAAATTCTGTGTGACTGATATTAATAAAAGTATTTAAGATCAATTAAAAACATTTGTTTGGCATTAATATTATTGCTCTCTTAGGTGTAAAGTTATTATTATACCTGAGAGATATTCATAGAATGTAGTAGCTTGGCTTAAAAAAAAATTTCTACCAGGGACTACATTGATTAACAATTGTACAAAAATTATTATTATGTTAGGTTACGACCAGAAGAATGTGCTGAAATTGAAAAGAATCAGCTGCAGTTGTTTTATAGTTGATAATTTTCTTCTGGATTCTTAAAAATAATAACCGTGTTCTGCAACTTGTCCGTATATTATGTGAAAAATTCCCATGCTTGTTTTTCTCCGAAACCTTATGGTAAAAGGAAGTAAGGCGAGGAAGTCGATCGAATACTTTTTCTTTACGTGGTAAAGAGGGAACGTAAAACGTTCTTCGCGCGCAAGAGTGTAATTTGTGCCGTGCCAAGACTTACTTTAGGTTAGGCTACTTTTACCTTTTTCACGTGACATGTTTATAGGAATGGGCACCAAGCCCGGGTTCCCACGGGAAGCTGAAAAAGAAGCTTCTATGTTTCCATGGCAGTAGATAATGGAACGCCTAACTTGGTACCAACTGCGATCCCATGGAAAGTACAATATCGCCAGGGAAATGCCCCTCTGATATTTGTGAATTAACGATATCCTTGAAATCAGCTGTCGCATTACGATCAAAAGGCGAGGGCAAGCTAGAAATGGGAAAGTTAAGGAAGGTTAGTTTTGCTGATTGGGTCATGTAGGCAAGGTCTGATTATCAATCCTGTAGGGATTGTGCTCTATACAAAAGTCAGAAAAAAGCCTACATTGAAGTAATAGATGTTTATTAGAACAGAAACTGAAAATAGAAGTACATTGATACAAAATATAATAACTATAGGACCACGAAAAGATTCTCACGCAGAGTTAGGTTGTCAAGTCTCAAACGCCTTTAAATTAATTTAAAATGTTTAAAAACGTTCGTTCGAGCGTTACTTATGCGCTAAGCCACTTTTACCTTTCCACATGACATGTTTATAGGAATGGAGCATTAAGTCCAGGTTCCCACGGGAGACCTAAAAATAAGATTCTATGTTTCTAACGTAAGTAGCTAATGGAGCGCATAACTATCGTGAGTAAAATGTGTCTCTGATATTTTTGAATGAATGATATCCTTAAATTCAGCTGTCACGTCCCGAACTTAAGGCGAGGGTATAGGTTGAAAATGGGACCATTAGGGGGGTAAATTTGCTGATTACATCATATTAGTAAGCCCTAAAAAATTATTTATTGTGTGATCATTATCACTTATCAATCTTATAGGAATTTTATTGTATGCAAAAGTCAGAAAAGATCATAGATTCAAGTAATATATGTGTTTTAAAACATAAACTGAAAATAGAAGTAAATATATATAAAATATAATGACTATGAATATAGTATAATATAAATGATAATATAAAAGACAAGAGAAGAATAGGTTTTTCACTTGCGTTTCTATAATCGGAGGACAACGGCAAGATCCTAATTCAGAGTTAGGTGACCAAGTCTCAAAGTTTTTTATCAATTCACAATATTGTAAAACTTTCTTTACTCGCAATAGCACAATTTGTGACATACCAAGAGTTACTTTAGGTAAGGGCACTTTTACCTTTTCACGTGATATGTTTATAGGAATGGAGCACCAAGCCCAGGTTCCCACGGGAGACTGAAAAAGAAGCTTTTATATTTCCATCGTAAGTAGCTAATGGAACGCGTAACTTGGTACCCACCGCGATCTCATGGAAAGTACAATATCGCCAGTCAAATGCGTCTCTGATACAACACGTGCCCATTTAGATGTCGGGATACGATAGGAATTACGGGGAGAGTCGCCTTGGTCGATCCTTGATCAGGCGGTTTGTTGGTTGGTCAAGAGGAGATCGTGTGTGTTGCTGCGTGTATGCGTATGTGCGCGGGTGTTTCTATTTGTTGGTGTATTACTGTGTTAGGCATATCGACAACGTAACCTTCGTGGGGGATATACAGGGAAATGCCACGCGGCAATAAAAATGCAAAATATATGAGGAAGCCCTAACGATGCAAGCAGCCAGGACACGCGCACACCCTCATAAAAGTAGAGTTTTAGGGAACACCCTCTCTGTTTGTGGTTGTGTTTGTAAATGTGGTTGAGTTTGTAAATGTGGTTGTGTTTGTAAATGTGGTTGTGTTTGTAAATGTGGTTGTGTTTGTAAATGTGGTTGCTAGTATATCGGTGTACGCACATTAGTTGGTACCTGTGCGCGTATCGAGAGTGTGTAAGTATCCTACCGCGATCGATGGTCCGTGGAAGGTACGAGGAGTATTGAACCAAGGATTCGTTCCCCGAAGTTAGCTCCACTATTTCTACGTTTTCGTTAATCAGAAACCTAATTGCGGAAAAGTAGAGTATACCTATTGCTGAGAATTGTTATATTTTTTTACAGCACTCACACATTGCGTTATGTTATCTTAGGAGTTGGCAAACAGAACATGACAAATTCATCCGAGATGATTCCTCAATCACTAGACAAAGTATTACAGAAATACAAGAAATAGAAGAAAAAGTAAAAAAGGATCATGAAGAAGAAACCATCTAATTGCTTATGTAATATTTTTGAATATTTGAAACTATTAGCTTGGATTTATTCAGGTTTCGGACACTTAACTCAGGTCAAGGAAAAGTGAGAGAATTTTGAAAATTAAGATTTTTGACTACCCTAATATTCTTCTTGGCTTTAATAAACGGGTACTTATGCTTTGGATAGTCATAATTCCAGATCAAATATTTCCAGTGGTTCGAAACTGTTGTCGGAAGTTTGCGTGGAAAGTCATGGTTCGGCTCGACTGGGTGCGGTGCGTTTTTAAGTAAACCGCACTAATATAGAGCGAAAAGAGAGCCACGTTTATGACACACAGCGATTATACACGTCTCGGTACTTTAACTAAATTGAGCTATTTGGTTCAATATTCCGCTATGTAATTAAAAAATCAAGTATTATCTCAATCGTATTCCAAATCCGTTTTCTTACCACTATTTAACCATCAATGACAACAATATCTGGATTTACATGTGATTAGAACTTGAGCAAAGAAACGAAAGAAATTAAAATGTCTTTCTATTTAATGCGCGTTCAATCACAGGATTTCTCTGGCTCCTCTCATTGTCTCTGGCACGTGTCTAATTCATAATAGGCTATTCGAAGACTAAGGGAATCAGTGAGGTATACAACATGCGAATGGCAATCTTCATGTAACATCGTTGCCACGTGTCTGTGCAATTTGACAGCTTGTGCGTCGAAATGGCGCCAAGAGCCTGGAATCGAGGAACAACCCCATCCGTCGTTTCTATTGCCAACACGTGTGACTTCCAAGAGTTCAGCCGCCGCGCCGTGTTAGACCGTTTTTATAAATGACAGAGGCGCAAACTTTTTTGCGATTAAACTTCTCAACTCGGCTATCGTCAGTCTTGTAAACTTGAGAATTAATGTCTTTGGTAAAACTGTGAAGACCCCCGGCTTTTTTACTCGCGACTTCGTGCAACTACAGGTTGGCCGTAGGTCCGGGAAAATCTGGGAAAAGTAGGGAATATTTCTGGTCAGGGAAATGTCAGAGAAAAGTCAGCGGATTTTAAAAATGAAGTTTTTTTTTGCGGCCAAGTGTGAACCAAGATTGCTTATTTTCGAATCAGAATATAGATTGCTTATACTTTTCAATAGGCATTCCCTTATTGCTCTCTGCCTTTTTTGGTATGTTGATCTTGTGCGGTCATCGAGAGTGTAAATGGTTGCGGGAGCCTTTCGTTTATACATTTTTTCCCCTCATAGTTGAATCGCTACTATGCAACATCGAAGCCAACATATTTCCTTTAAAGTAGAATCAGGGTCGTGCGAGAAGTTAAATACGGAGCTGATAGAGTCAGGCGCAAGGAGGCCAATGATGCAACGTGTCATTATAGGCTGGCAATTACGAAGCTAGGCGGTTTCGCTTCGTTCGATAGACAATTTTTGCTCATTGGTCAAAGAGTGACTTCTTTGCACGATCCATCTCAGCATCCAGCACGACAAATGAATGTCTAAAATGTGCAATGGATTAAGCAAATGTTGTGTAACCGAGATCAGTGCCTGATAGTGTGAACTATCGACCAGGACTCAACCTCCGGTTCAGTCAAGAATCAGGAAGATCGTAAATGTCGAACGGCGAGCAGTAAAGAAATAAGCACTGGGTTCCACGGTAATGATTACCAAATCTTTTGATGAATTGATGAATATTCAGAGGAAGAAAAAAAGTATTGGAGACCGTACATAAATTACAGAGTTTTGTTTCCTGAGGTAATTGTTGCCGACTCAAATTTTGTCAAATCTTACTGTTTCTTATGAGTTAGCAAATTTGTTCATCGTTCAACCAAGCACTTGATTTTTTATGAAAAAAATATGAATAAACAAAAAAATAAATGATTTTAAATCAAAAACTAATTTAATTGAACCAAAGAAGATAAACTTTCAACAAAATAGTTCAATATCTATATATATATATGAATTTTAAAATGAGAAATGTGGAAAACCATTTCATCTAAAATTTTTAATCTTTAAGCTAAAAAGACAAGTTTTTTACGAAACTGTTGAATTTTTAACCAAACAATTGAATTTTCAAGCAAAAAGATGAATTCCCAAACAAAAAGGTTAATTTTCGGCCAAAAAGATGAATCTCAACAAAATGCACACATTTTTAACCAAATAATTGAATTTTAAATTAAAGCAATTCATTTTCTACCAAGAAGGATTAAAAAATAATTGAAAAAAATAAATTTTCTACAAAACTGTTGAATTTTCTATTAAAAAGGAAGAATTTTCAAGCAAATACAAAATTTGTAATCTAGTAGTTGAATTTTCAACCAAATAGTTGAATTATTGATATAAAAAAGATAAATTTTTCACTAAAAATGGAATACTCATATTTTCATTTGAGAAAAATAACTTTTAATTTAAAACTTCCAATTTTCTACAAAGCAGAACTATGCATTTTTGAAAAGGAAGTTCATTTTTAACCAAAAAGTTGATTTTTCAGTGAAAAACAATTCATTCTCAAGCAAAAAAATTAATTTTTAACTAAAATGATGATTCTTTAACTGAAAAAAATTGTACAAAGTAATTTAAGTTTCGAGCAAAAAATTATATTTCTACAAAAAGAGATAAATTGTCAAACAATAAAAGAAACAAATTGCAATTAAATTGAATTACGAAAAAAAAATTTCAACAGTACAGTTACATTTATAGCCAAAAACGACTACTTTTTAACAAAATTGTCGCATTTTTAACAAAAAAGAATAATTTTAAACCAGACATGTTATAGTAAACTTTTGAACCGAAAATAAGAACTTTTAATTAAAAATAGTTGGATTTACTAATTGGATTTAATTGCGTAGAAAGATGAAAAGGCTATGAAGCCTGCAATGCGTAAATAGGAAAGTTGAGAATTTGTAGACTAAGAATAAAAACTAGTTTAAGTAAACATATTTTATAATACTTAAAAATATTAGGTTACAAAACGTGGCATTTTTAGAAAAAAATGTTAATTTTCCATTGCATACTTTTTGATTTTGGACTATAGAGAAAATGTGGTAAAGAAAATAAAAAAATTGAATGTTTTGTAAAACTAAATATTTATTATTCTTAAAATTTATTATTTTATAAACATAATCTCATTAAAGTTCAATGTTTATTTAAGCAACATAGTTCTGTGTAAGTTTTTTTTTGTGATTCGTAGACTCGAAAATATCTTATGTAAGGTAACATAGAAAAATCGAGGACTACCCCCCGACCCTGAAGACTTTACGTAATTTATGAGCGGCCCCTTACAACAAGGCTTGAATATATATTCTGTTTTAGACAAGTACCTAGTTACATCACTCAACTAATATTACTAAATAAAAACTTAATTTGTACTTAGGAATTGTTCAATTATCACTCGGAAGTTTGATGGCACTTGTGTGCCCCGACTACTCGTACCTATACCTATATTAAGAAATTGTAGAAAACGACGTGAAAGAAATTAGCATTTTCGTGTTTGCATCTTGTTTCTGACAGCTCACGCGTGAAACCATAAAGACGAAGTGCGGTACTTACCCGCTATCTTTCTTCTTTCCTCTCTGGGTTTGCACGAAGGTAAGCACTGTCGGTGGTGTAGGTGTAGACACAGTACACGAGGAAAGTTTCTCCACGAAACGCGATTCGAATATTCCTAGAGTGGTGAGAATAAGGCCCGCTGGCAAATAACTGAGATTTCTCACTCACAAGTTTTACATGCAGGCACATATATTAGATGCACTTTAGTGTTTTCATTTTTATGGAAAAACAGATTTATTTCATATAAATAGGTATCAGACTTTACACTCGCTCTTCGATTCACAATTTTCCCTCTTTTTTAATGAATTCATGTTCTTCTTTCCTGTTTTAAGACCCCCCCCCCTTCTCGGTTTTTAGGTTAAATGCGAAATGAAACCTAATATATTTAGACTTCAAATCTTAAGAATATGGTACATATACTTTAATGATATTTGAAAGAATTTATTCTTACATTATTCTCCGATTTTCGTGTCAAGTCACCCTCTTTCCCTGTTCTGAGAGCATTTTGGGCTGCGCAGTTTTAGGATATTGATTACGATTTCTTAGACTGAAGTCATATAATCTAATATTGACAAACAGTATTCACTTAAAGTATATATAACAACATGCATATATTATGTGCATAAGTCGGTGAGGAAATTCCCATCCTATAGATAGTTTAAGTGCAAGAAGGTACTCGTGTATATTATATACGTACCTCATGTAAGCTTTGGAAAGGGTGAATGAGTACTACACACATATATATATACCGATGCCCAACCCGCCCGCAGTGTCGGGCATTCTCTTCAAAACACGTACGACAACAGCCGTAAATCGAGAATTTACGACTATCCGGCAACGTAACTGGGAATACTTAATGCCGTCTACGCGTCAAAGTTCCATTTAACTTTAGCGAAACCCAAGGGTATACTCACCTGCGGCAGGTTGAAACGCATCTGGATGTGGCGAATTTTTGTCCTTGGAATTTGATGAAACACAATGCGATCTGCCATCTAAACTCCTTGAACGATTTCCCATTATGATATCCGTTGTCAAGCCGGAGCACTTAAGCGCCCGTATCGTTTACGCCCTCAAAGAAAGACATTGGATGTCTCGACTTTTGCCACTGGATGGCTTGTTTTTATCCCCGTTCCTGGGTATCGGTTACGCCAGCCGATACCTTAGACCAGGAGAATGTCCGAGATACTTGCTTCTCCTGAAAAAAGCCATAGAAAGTCAGAAGGGAGTCAAACGCTTAGCAAAAAAACTATTCCAGCGACTTTTCTAAGTGATACAATGCCATGGCCATAATTTTATTATGTATATATAGTTTTATGTGGGGTTAACCTGAATTTATTGCCATTTATGAGTCATTTTCAATCGCGATTTGAACTCCTGTTTGCCCTAAAGAAAGTAAGAGCTTAAACCCGCAGGGGGGGGGGCGATAGGGTGGATGTAGGAACGATTAATCATTACAGCGGATGATAGCGCACCGAGAGTTGCGAGAAGGGATCGAAGTTAATTCTGATAAGAAAACTTTGAACCGCCAAGGGTTGTCGCAGTATTAAGATAAAACATTCTCTTTCGCGTCAGAGATGACTTGGATTATTTTGGATTCTAATTTCTTCTCTGACGTGTAAAAGCTTCCTTATAAAATGATAAGTGATATAAAAATGGATGCACAAAAAGATGTTATACCACTGACGGCAGTAGCTGATAGTGGTTTTGGCACTCGATCTTATCGACTGTCTGCATCTAAATTTGTCTATTGGTAACTGGCTGCACTCGGAAGTTGCAGTTTTCTGCAGTCTTTGACTCCTCAGGCAAATGCGATTTATAACAAAAATGAGCAGGCCAATCATCCGTTACGTAATTTAAATAAAACCCATGACAAATTCCAAGTGATTGTTATTATTCTGACCTACGCATCTTCAATCCTATGAAAATTCTATGGGAACAAGATTTTTTTCAGACAGAATAGGATGACTTGCTTCCTTTGTTGTGTATGATCCTTGATCCTGGTATCTGTCTCCAAGTATTTTGAAGGAAGTAAGAAGGATGAAGCTAGTTTAACATAAACGAGGCAACTTTTCTGGAGAGGACGTCGAGGGTTCCGCTGGGATTTCTAGTCTGACCCTTTAAGATTCTTTTACACACACCATTCCTCTACACGTTCAGAATATTCTTATATACATCTATACGTGCACACCTGCGCGTTCCACCGACTATTTCACGGAGCGACGCGCTCGACTGTCTCGTGAAATTATTTCATCCCTCTTTCTTCACGAGCGCTATACTACTCCGCCTTGGGGGCAAACTTTTGAAAACACTTGCATTTCCTTAGAGAGGGATCTAACTATACGCAGTGAGAAGAAACTACCAAAATAAACTAGCCGAAGGCAGACCGAGGACAAACATAATTATTCTCTTTGAGTCCGTTAACGTTCGAGAAGCTAATATATTAGGATGATACAAAACAACGTCGTTCTAACTTCGAATCATCAATCCATGTTGTCGGATGGTTAAGAAATTTGTCCGATAGAGTTGAATCAACATTGTTGTTGTTTTCAACTTTCTTAACATAATTATTTATTATAATACATGAAAGGATAATACTGAAAGTCTTTTTCTAATTCTCTGATGTCTGGAAAGCTGGCGCCTTCGAACTAATTCGTGCTCTACAGCTAAGCAACAAACTTATCCGTACGCCTTGAAAAAAACTTGCAAGGCGTTGACTGGCGGAACCTTTAATTTTCTTCCGCGGCGTCTAGGCGGTAAAGTCTCTGTTAAATGGACCAGAAAATCTTATGGGTAATAGGTTATTAATACTGGCTTAACCGCCTACTGAATTCGTTACGCTGAGTGTATAGAGAGAGGTTAAACGCAGCCTTTGGGAAGTGCATTCGTAAGATAGGCTGGTCTCTAAACTCCATCATATGCTGATTCGCTATACATATTTCTCTTAGTATGAACATAGACTGTGCGCTAACTTATGTTTCAAGGAGGTCCGTATACTCTGTTATTTAATCGCCAACCTGTACTTTTGTAAATGTTTAGTTTCTTACTTAAACTCGGTATTTTATTTCAATATCCTAGTGCAACATGTATACTTGGCCAAAATCAGGAACTAATGCTTACCAATATTGTACAATCTCCCCCAAGGATTTTCTTTCTATATTTACTGATAACATAATCTGTGAATTACTGAGATTGGCAGGCGTTGCAAAACACAAGGACATGCTAATTAATTATCAAGTTTAAATACTTGCTTTACAAAGTGCTTTGTAAATATTTTCTTTTAGATGGGGTAAAATTAATCTGTCATTTTAAGAAGACTAGATTGAAGGGCATTTCTTGTCACTGTGGATAATAAATCGCTCCCTCTTTTGTAGCCTTTCATCGTGCTTGATAAGAGAAAGGACGCTATCGTCAATCCACCCTTTTCGAAAGCAAAAAGTTCTTTTTTAAAGTCCTAATTTGTTTATTATAACTCGGATCAAGAAGTACTCCAGCTAGCAAAGAGTGTAATAATTTTTTGCATTTCTATTGTACGAAAGGCAATTCTTGTACCTCTGGAGTTTTTTTTATACTTTTAACAAGGGCTTGCTTGGAACCTTGAAAGCACTGGGTAGCAGAAGAAAATTATACTTTCGGCAGCTCCCGAGGAAACAGAAGCGACAGTCCAATTTTCTAAACGACTCTCCAGGCGGCCCTTCACCTTTCTACTTGGGTTTTCTTATTGAAAGTATCTCAAAGAATATGTTGCTGTTTGCCTTGCGCTTCTCCGGATTAGAGTTTTTATACCAGTATATAATAAACCTGTAATAAGACTTTAATTAATATTTTTATTTCAATTGTACTTTTTTTTGTGTTTCAGGTAAGCCAGAGAAGCTCATCTACATAAATATTGAATGTAACGTATTTTTTTAAATTCTTTAATTTCCCGTAAGTAGAACGCAGCAATTTTTCTTTTCTGTAATAAATACTGTATAATATAAACATATATCTATTATATCTGTATTTATATACAAATGCATTTAATCCAGTCATGGTCCCCTTGAACCATTCTTCGTTTTCTGAGGGGATTCTATAGCTAGTGTTCGATGGATAGTGCTCTAGGCTTAGGCTTTGGCTCTCACAAGTCGATTGCTTCAGCGCCCAGTGCAATATCTTTACCGCCAATAGCAGCGCCTTGCTCGAGGATACTGATTTTCGAGATTCTAATCTTGCTGAAGTAGACACGGTTCGTTTAGGTTCGTCGCTATTTTGTCCCCTGAAGGATAGCATTAGGGAAAGCTATCGATCCCCGCCTCCCTCCCCCTACCTCATTTTTTCTTCTGTTCTCAGGTTCATCTTTAGCCTCTTCTTTGTTGTCGAACATTGGCACTCTGAAACGGCCAGATCTGTTAAGATCCAGCTTTTTCGCCTTCCTTATTACCAGGACCTAAAATGTTTCGAATTTCGGACTAAACATCTATTGCTATTGTATTTCGACCCCCTCCCCCTACCATCCTTACAAGAAGAAGCCAAAGAAACATTTTTTCAGCTGTATCAACTATAAGCTTCACATACCAAAATACTCTAAAAACATAGGAAATGAGATTTTTCACGAAAATACAAAAACTTTCACCTTGAACAAAATACTACTTCAAAATTTGATGAAACAAAATTGAGCTACAATTGGTGCACTTCTAACAATGCAAACGTTGAAAGTAATTACGTTTTAATTCAAATAAGCTGAAACAAATTTGTAAGTCTAAAATATTTAAGGTTAGTTACAATGTACAATGTATTTAAGTTAGTGCGAAAAATGGTTGTTTCTTGCTTGAATCAGTCGCCCCCTTTTTTATTTTCATTTTTTCTTTAACCGACAAGGTTGTAATTCCCGGATAGCATATGCTCTGCAGAGATATATATGCTCCTTTTTTCTTTCCCTTGACAAAGTAGCGCCTCCAGGCGTCGATCAATCTTCGCAAGTTTCAAAAGCCAACTTTTCATTACGAGAACGATGACTTCATTCTTCCATAACTGTAAAGTTAGACATAGAGAAAATATTATATTTTTTCTCGCGAATTAGTTTTTTTCGCTTTGACAGTAATCAATGCTGGTCCACGACGTCCGAGACTGAAAAAACTGTAAATCTTTTTAAACCTTTGTGAAATGTGTCAAAATGTTTTAAAATATTTGAATCTTTGTGAAATCTTTATAAAATCTCTGAAACATTTGTGATCTTTGTGAAATATTTGCAATCTTTTAATCTTTTGAAATTTTAAAACTTGGTGAACACTCAATGAACATTCAATGATTGAAAATCCCTTTATGCATTAATTAATAATTTCATAAGAAATTTCTCATAAATTAGTATGTGATTATTAGAATCATTTGAAATTGAATTTTGTTGGTTAGAATTTTTTTTAAGTAGACCTGAAAAAGTCCTGGAATTTTGAAACCAGAATTCTGTAGAAACCTTGTTTTAAATCCAGTGTTTAGAAGCTGAGCATTGCTTTTTCAAATCGTGTTTTGTGCTCTTTGTATCTTTTGTAGTTTCGATGGAAATAAATAAAAGGTATTGGCGGCGTTCAAGTTTTCCTTGAATTTTGCTGGAGTTATAATACACTGCTTGACAGAGGCTTATGATCGCCGGAATGTCCAATTGTCCAAGAACTCGGACAAGAAGGTGCGCTTCATGAATGGGACAATGGTAAAGAATGAAAACCACGCTAAACGTACATGCAAACTGGCAGTCTTGTCCGCAGTGGAGAAATTTTGATCGACCCGAGAACAAGGTTGGGCTATTCCGTACTTTACCGTTCATCCGTCATGGTCTCGCTCGAGAGTGCTTTGAGACTGGAACTGGATGATGGACGAGAAAAACACTATACATGTAACGCCCTATAAATTCACTTTTACATTTAGAAATCTCAACGTCAAATCTATAGCTATAATACCCGAATGTTCTATATTATTCTAAAGATATGCTTATAATAGATTTGAAACGCAATACAGTACCCTCCAGGAGTATGAGCACACCTAGAAAAGTATCGATGAAAAATAGGCAGTAACTTCTCACAGGATATTTCTGGATAAAAATAAGATGAAAAAATGTTTAAAAAAAGGGTTACATACGCTATTCAATTTTGCGTTAAATGCACGGAAAATAGATACAACAGACCTTGCGCTCTCCACTACTTTTTTATGCTCAATCTTTCTCGCTCATTATCCCAGTCTCTGTGTATAAAAAATACAATAAATAGGACTCATTTGACGCGAAATTTGATTTCCTTTCTAAAGTATTGTTAGAAATTATGTTATATTATTTTTTCCGGATATATCCGGTTATAAGTGAGTACATGTCTTTAATCGCTAGTCTTTTTATGTGTCATACTCCTGGCGGGAACACCTTATAATTCTGCGATAATGTGAAACTGAAGCAAGTGTGCAAATAAACAATAAAGGATCTTTTTATGTCATTATTATTTTTAGTATACTGCCGCGATGAAGGTTTATTTTCGTTAAATTTATCGAGCGTGTAGCACACCACTTCTTGTACTTGAGAGGGAACGTTTTTATTTAGAAATAATCTCCTTCTCATGGTTTAATTGCCATTGCCACAACAGTTACTTGCTCAACAGTAACGAATTTTGCCCTTTCTCTACGTCACCGTACCATAGAAGCTACACAAGAATAGCAATAATAGAATATTCATTATGGCCTTAAAGAATGGCCGGAGGGTGCTGTCTAGAGAAACGTCGCGCGTGCGAAGTTACCGGCTGGACTGGCAAGAGTGTTAGGGGTAAACTAAACCTCACGTTGATAAATTATCCTACCAACATTCTCCTACTCGATGTTCCTTGTAGTTTCGGTTTGTTTTCTTTGGTTATATAGATAGAGAGAACTGGAGGTTTAAATCAGATCTGTCCACCTAAAAACGTCTGTTAAAGCCCAGATACGATATTTCATTCATCGTGTTCACAAAAGAAACTCTTTCCCTTATTGTCCTTATTTTCATCTTTTCCCTTTATTAAATAATTCCTCTTTTTTACTTGTTTTCAAGAAACTTTCATTCTTTTTAGTTGAAAAGTCTGCTATTGTATTTTTGGTTCGGAAAAAATCGTCTTCTTGCTTGTAAACTCAATGGTTTTTAGTTGAATGTTTTTTTTAAATTCGAACGTTGGGTTGAAAATTTTACTGTTTAGTTAAAAATGTAATTATTTTGAAGTATTTTGAGAATTCAACTATTTTGTTTTAAAAAAGTCCTCTTTTTGGATAGAAAATTAATGTGTGTTATTGTGCCCTTAGTCTTATTTTTTTATTAAAAAATATATTATTGTATTTTCAATTCGGAATTCATCTCATTTGATTAAAAGTTGTACCGTTTGTTTGCAAATTTAACTATTTTTAACAAAACATTTTTTTTTGTTGCATGTGTAACTGTTTTGTTGAACATTCCTTTTTTTAAATAGAAAACTCTTTCATTTGGATTAAAAATTTGTATTTTGTGGTATGTCAATGCATCTTTCGTAGTTAAAAATGAGTTTTTGTTGAAGAAAGTTTAATTAGGTTTTTTTTTTTGGTTCAAAATTAATTTTTCTAACTGAATATTTAATTGAGCTCTTTAAAGTTTGATTTTTTTCCGCGAATGCGTCTGATCTTTATGTAAAATTAAAATATTTTTTGGTTTGAATATCAACCATTAAATTTTCGTTAACACTTCTTTTTTTTGTTTTAAAAATTCAACTATTTTGATGAAAATTCATTTTTCATTGTATGAAAAGTAATCATTTTAACTAAAAATGTAATATACTTGGTTAAAGGTCTAATTATTTGATTAAAAATTTATTTTTTTTTAGTTTTAGATTCATATGTTTGGTTGAAAATTGAACTATTTTGTTAAAAATTTGTCTTCTTTGTTCGAATTTAAATGTTTTTATTTATTTAAAAAGTAAATTAGACAATAGGTAATTCATCTTTTTGAAGTGAAAATTAATCTTTTTTGTTTGAAAATTCAATTCTTTTCTTGAATATGCAATATATTTAGACTAGAAGTCTTAGGAATTTAATGCGTTTCATATTGAATTTAGTATGGTAATTACATTAATTTAAGTTAAGAGAATTTTTACCCCTCTTTTCGTGAAAAATCACACTATTGTCTCTATTTTGAGATGATGTTGGACTGTTAAGTTTGCAGGAAGACACCCTCGCAACACCGCTTTTTTTATTATTGAATCTAATTTTTCGACTTAATTTTAAGTTTCAGTAAAGAGTATTTACTAGTGAAGTTCAGGAAAATCAACATAAAAAACTCTCAAGCGTATTTCCGCGCAATTGCATTTTTAATGGGCGCTTGGCCACTTTCAAATTTTCTCGAACCAATCCGTTTTTACGATCCGTTTTTCAGATAGCCCTGCCTGACTACTCCATTAGCTTTTTTAGGGTGCGAAAGTAAAATGAATTCCTGCCAGAATACGACAAAAGCGGTGGTATTTGCGAAGTTGAATTTACGCTTATTGAAAATGTGTGTTACAGTTGGCTATGCATGATTGTAAACATTTCGGGAATCTGAAATCACAGGGTGCTATCGTCGATTTTGCCATTTTTACGCGAGAGCTTTTTCAAAATTGGGTAGTTTGTACATGTACAAGTTCACTGATTTTCTTACCTGTTCTCGACAAGAATGTTTAGAATGCTGATATAAGATTTAACTTTGGACATGCTTAAGATTCATGGATATCACCTTGAAGCTCTATACGAATAGTATGATGGTCATATTTTTTGTGTGCATGATTGTAATCTTGCACAATGGATTACATGAAACTACCGTTTGGTATCCTTAACTCATTTTGACCGAAAATTTTATGTTTCAGAGTTTTTTTAGGTTTTAGGTTTTAGGGTCACGATTTATCAAAGTTTGACCATTTGACAGAAAGGAATTTCGAGGAGGATTTCAAGATCTGGCGTTTAACTGTCGTGCGAGAGTGGATTTACATGGCGTTTATGCATTTTAATTCGTGGGTGCTGTCTGGAGGCAGCCTGTAGTAGACGACACGTTTATTGGGCGATAAAACTTCCCTTGGCTGCCTGTTTTCGCGCCCTGGGTACCGTTTTGCCCCTCCCGGAGCTCTCTCGGAACCCCAGCCTCTGTCTACGTGGAATGCGCAAAATTTCGCTAATATTACGCGAACCCCGCTCACAAGGTGTCGGTATTGGTGTCGCTTTCAAACCAGCCCCTCAGTGCCTGAGCAGAGAGAATTTTCACGTATATACTATATAGGTACATCTAAGTACCTTTTACGGAATGACGATGCCGAAGCTCGCCCTCTCGACGCTTCTCCACTCTCGCTCTACGGGATTAATCCGAATAGTTATGGCTTTACGGCTTAATAGTTGAAAAGATCGAAGCGCGGCTTAAACTGAAATGGACGTCAGTCGGTTACGAACATTTTTACGCCCTCGCTGAATCCTCCACGACCTAATTAAAAAAAATTCAGTCCATCATTACATTTTTTGGCAAATGCTCAGGGCCCTGATTGTGCCACCTTTTTGTCTATTTGCGAGTAGATATATATGGAGCCGGGTCTAAATCAAGATTCCTACCTTACCGACATCGAGAACATTTAACAGCTTAAGTGGTTCGTGACCGTTATAAATTTCACAATTATGAGAAACGAATTTTGCGTGAACAATTAGAAGGTTATTTATCATCTCAGTTAGTTTACGCAAAATTCTTGCAATCACGTAATATTATATACTTAAGCTATAGAATTGGTAAGAAGGAATTTGCCAAAAGAATTCTAATTATAACTTGGAACAGTAAGTTTTTCAAAAGAATCACAATTTTAACTTGGAACGGCCAAGTGGACGAGCAACCTGGAATTTGAAAACATCCGCCTTGGAGACACTAATAATTTACTGTCCTACTTTAATTTTATATTTGTGTACCCTCAAAAGATAGGTAGTTTAATGGTTAATTCTATTCATGTACTCATAACCACTACTTAACTTAACAACTCAAGTATTTATTTGAAAAAATAAAAGTTCATCCGACTATCTGAAGCTAACGTGAATCGAGCCAGAAGACGCCCCGTGGTTGGACGTGGGCGAGACGATGCGTAAAACCCATCGTAAAACCATGATTAGTATTAACGATCGTACGTGTGTCCAACCATATGAAGCTGAGCTGAGTCCTTTGCTCGCTCCAGCAATAATATAAATTAAAAGCCTATCTTACGTACTTACCGCAAACCGTATCTGCACGTCGGTTTGCTTTGAAGCGATCAAACCAGACTTACGACTCCTTTACGTTTCTATTGTCATACGTGATTTCGTCATTTCTACTATTTTATATCCACAAATCAGTTGTACAATATTTATGGTATCTGTATTGACATTAATTGAGGGCCCGGATCAAAGAACCGGTTATAACTTTCTGGGGCTCAGAGTGGAGAAACCCCGGACCGCTTGCATTTAAGTGACCCTTAGGGGCTCCCCCCACTCTAGAAGCCAGAAATTAATAACCGGTTTCTCGATCCGGGCCCTCAATTAAGGCCTTTCATCGTTCTGATTCGATTTAACGAGGTTGCTGCTGTATTGTGGTAACCATTGGATCTTATAGAAACATTTAGATGAGGAGCATTATTTCTTGTAGACCTAAGTTTATAAATTTTATGTTTTCCATATGTTCGCGGCCGTCTATAAACTACGTTCCCAATTTGAGGGGATGGTTGGGGGATGGGGACACGCAAAAAGCCACGGTTGGTAACGGGGGTAATAAGTTTCAATATCATTTTCATATTTCAGACTTTACACTCTTTCCCCGAAGCTCCTCGATTTTTTCTACTTCTTCAAAGAATTCCTGCCCTTTCCCCCTGTTTTCAAGACACTCTTACTTTCTCTCGTTTTATCGCTTAAATTTGAACTGAATGAATAGAATGAAATAAGCAAAACCAACTATTTTTAAATAAAAGTTCATTATTTTTGGTTGAAAAGGCTAATATTATACTTTTGGTTCGGAGATCATCTCTTTTGGTTGAAAATGTAAAATTTGGTTAAAATGTTTACTGCTTTGTTGTAAACGTAACTATTTTGTTAAAAAGTCTTTTTTTTTTTTGTTAAAAATACAATTGCTTGGTTCAAAAATCAACTTTTTTGTCTAAAATTCCCCTTTTTTGGTTAAGTATTCAAGTGTTTTGTTGAAAATTAATCTGTTTTTAGAAAGATTCAACTATTTTAATGAAAATTCGTAATTTTTGTTTAAATTCGCCTGTTCGCGATTTCATTTGAAAAATTTTGTTGGTTAAAAAGTGAAGTAGTGACTTTAAAGTTAAAAATTCAACTATTTTGTTAGGAAAATCAACAATTTAGTTAAAAAGTAAATTTTTTTATTTGAAAATGTAACCATATAATTATTGATTCAAGCCTTATCTTTTATAAGCTGCAGATTAATCTATAAATGAATATACAGCTTATACTAATACGAAAGTATGCTAAGTATATACTTAGTTGACAATTGATGTATTCTGTGAAAAATTCGTCTCGTTGGTTAGAAAGTTAATCTTGTTTGTGAAACATCTATATTTTTTGTTGAGAATTCAGCTATTTTATTAAAAATTAAAACTCGTTAAAAATTCATTTTTTATTTGTTGAACATTAACTTTTTAAACTGAAAGTTCCACAATTTCAAGTTTGATTGAAAACTTATAATTTTTTACTGAAAATTCTACTATTCGTTTGTACATTTCCATTTTTTGATTAAAAATGTATCTTTTCAGGATTAAAAGTCAAGTTTTTTCTAAAACATTCGACTTTTTAGATCGAGAATTTTACTTTTTTCCGAAAACTCGTCTTTTTGGTTGGGAAACTGTTCATCTTTGATAAAAATCCACCTATTTCGCCTTCGGGATTCAAATGTTTAGTTAAAAGTTCATCTTCAAGTGTTTAATTCATCTGGTTGAAAATTCAATTTTTTTTGTGGTAATGAAAATTAATTTTTGTAACTAACTTTTGGTAGAAAATTAATCTTCTTGGTTAAAAATTCATCTTTTTGTGTTAGAAATTCAGCTAATTGGTGGCAAATTCAACTATTTTGTTGAAAGATTATTTATTTTGTGTTTTTATATTGAAAATGCTTCTTTTATGGTAGAAAAGCGAAGGCTTGAAAACTCGTGAAGTATGGTGTACACTTGTGCTGAATTATCCTGAAGTATCTTGAAGTATGTGAATTATTCTGAATTGCTGAGACATATCTTGAAGTATGTAAAGTATTCTGCAGTACTTTGAAATATCTCGAAGTATGTGAATTATCTTTGAGTATATGAAGTCTCTTGAAGTACAATGGATTATCCTGAAGTACATTGAATTATCCTGAAGTACATTGAATTATTCTGAAGTATCTTGAAATATTCTGAAGTATCTTGAAATATTCTGAAGTACCTTGAAATATTCTGAAGTATTGTGACGTATTTGAAATATCTTGAAGTATCTTGAAGTACATGAAATATCCTGAAGTATGTGAAGTATCTTGAAGTATGTGAATTATATCGAAGTATATGAATTATCTTGAAGTACATTGAATTATCCTGAAGTATGTTGAATTATGCTGAAGTGCCTTGAAATATTCTTAAGCACCTTGAAATATC